>JARJDT010007875.1:0-15584 GCA_030264655.1 Leptusa sp. GC000079
TCAAGTTTCAACTTGTTATCACCAAAACTAAAGGGTTAAATTAGCTGATAACGTGCTTTTTTTAAAATTTTGAACACGTTGTATGCATGCCTGGAATGAAGACAAAGAGGTGTGCTGCCATCTACAAGAATGGATCTATCCATGAAATTCCCCTTCCTATTGTTAGTTCCCACACCGTTGAAAGTTTGGTTGAAAGCGCCGGTGCCATATCACAAACATAAAATATATGCACCTCTTTCGCTTCGTTATGTTGGCAATGCTGGTATTAGTGCACATATATTCTTGGCCTTTATTTGTATCGTGCCCTGCTGACTGCTGCATGCACGTTGCATAGGTAATTTTAATTCTTTCTCTGTGAAAGCAGCAAGATGGACGAGTCTGTAGGTATGATTATCAATAATTTATTTAGCCACTTATCTAAACTTGAACACAATGAACGAAAAGTAGGTGATTTATTGAGCTTTTGTTTGTTTCGACTTCTTTGCTTGTTGTTTGTTGTCAACGTCATTTTTATTCAGTGCAAGTCATCGTTTACTGTGAACGAAATTTTACACACACGTCGCGTTTTTTGAAAAGAATTGTTTAATATTAACGTAGTTGATTGAAAAAAGGTATGGAAAACGATAGTACAGTATCGAATGTAGTCGCCGAAGAGACTCCTCGCAAAGTAGACGACAAGCCATCTGATTGTAAAATACCCAAGACAGAATCAGGTGATGACCAAGACGATTCACTAAAGGCTGATGAAACGAATAGTAGTGAGATGATAGAAGTAAAAGTAGTTTATAATAAAAACAAATTTGATGTGAGCGCACCAGCTAACACCACCATTGCCGACTTTAAGAAACAATTACAGGGGCTCGTTGGTACTGTTTGTTTGCATGCGCTTGTTAGGCAATCGTTTTTTTTACAAAGGGCAAACTTTCAGGTGTGCCTAATACTATGCAAAAATTAATGTACAAAGGCCTCTTACAAGATAATCAAACATTAGAACAATACGGCATAACGAAAGGCGCGAAAATCATGCTTGTTGGCTCCACCCTGAACGACGTTCTCGCCGTTTCCATCGCCAACAAGCAAGATGTCGCTGATACAGAAAAGGCGACCGCGTCTAAAGAACCCCTCAGCAAGCAGAAAATACATAGGAAAATTTTGGATAAAGGGATACCCGATGATGCTATGTCGGCGGTTAAATGGGCGAATGAAAGTCTGCCAATGGTACCACTCTCAGGGATGCTCAATAAACATGGCAGCAAAATCAGACTCACATTCAAATTGGAAGCAGACCAATTGTGGCTTAGTACTAAGGAACGCACTGAGAAACTGCCCATGGGCTCCATTAAAAATATCATCTCGGAGGCTATCGTGGAACATGAAGAATATCATATAATGGTTAACACCAAAGGTAAGATTTGCACTAATGCTAAAATTGTAACGTAATTTTTAGGGGCTGCAATTGGGACCGACTGATGCATCACGTTACTGGATCTACTGGGTGCCTGCTCAGTATGTTGAAGCGATTAAAAACGCCGTCTTGGGACAATGGCAATTGGAATGACTGCAAGGTAAAAAGTGCGTAAGTTTTAAACGAACATGAATATATAAATTTGTGATAGAATGTTTTGGCAAACCGGGGACAAAGACAGAATGCCAAATAAAATCGGTTCATCTCATCGAACTTTTGTGATTTGTTTCATTTAACTTAAAGTGCGCGCGCGCCGCATTTACAATCAGTAAATAACTAATTTATTTGCGGTTTTTACCTATGTTAGTTTTGTACTATTACATGATATATATAATTATTAAAACATCCGTTTGGCTTTCACATGTGTGATTTTCCATATGAATAAAATACTATCAGAAAACTGTTGTATATTTTTATTATTTTTTTAATACATTTTTAGATTTTTAGACTATAAAACATGGCACTATACTATTTTTTAGTAAAGGTAAGACATAAATTCAATGGTAACTATAGTAAGGTAATTTAAAATAATATGTTAGAATAAAATTGAGCCACATAAACATATAGGTAAATGAAGAGTATTGTCCAGTAAAACCACGTGTTAATATACACCATTAACCATACTCTGACTGTATTGATAAACTAAATTCACCGGGTGTTATTGTCGTCCCATGGTACCAGAACCGCGTATCTACTAATACTAGAATACCCCACAATGTTTTTGTTAGATTGGAAAATACACAAATTACATACTGATTAGTATTACTATTAATATAAAATAATACCTGCGTCGCCGGGTTCTACGAAAAAGGTTACAGCAGAGCAGACATGTTCACATTCATTTGATGGCAGTAGATTCCAAGTTTTTGAGCCTTTGATTTGAGCTTGCCACATTAGGCGGTTGATAAAATCCAACTTGTATAATTAGTAATGTAAGTTATTAGCACACTGCATGTAAAATATGGTATTTTCTTACATGCATTGTGGCCCCATGATCGTATCCCATGAACACATAATCCTTAGCCGGCATTTCACAATCATCAGGAAGAAAATGTGGCTTTGTATAATACTGACGCATTTCTTTTAATATTTGTGGATGGCAGTTTCCCCTAATGTTACATATAAAACATGGTAAAATATGTACCAATATATTTTATAATAAAAGAAATGACTTACCAGCCGACATACCATGACTTCTCACCCACACGATTATTAATTCTATTAGAAGTCATGGCAAATACATCGCGTAAAGATATAAAATCGGATTTGAAATGTAAGAATTGGCATTCTTCGTCAACGCTTCGTACACCATCTTCGTGATTTTCATACAATGTTTTAAAGAAATGGAAGTCGAAGTGTTCGAATGCAGGCCAATGTAAAAATGCCCGCTTGATAAGCACAGGTTTGGAAGTATAGGCAAATGTCGAAAATTGTTCGCGCGTTAAATTTGGCAATGTTAATGGCTGTGTTACATTTATGCAAAAGTGGCAGTCTGATACAGGACGCGTTGCCTCCCAAACGAAATAGTTGTTTGGTATAAGGCAACGTATCCCAAGAATATAGTTTGCAACATTTTCGATGCCATTATTGGTAATGAAAAGCGCGCAAATCAATGTTATCACAGCAATAGATGATGTTAATAAAGTTAACCTCCATTTCGCAAATTTTGGCTTTATTGCCGTTGTATAAGAAGTTTTTGGAAAATATTTTAATGCTTGGTGTATATTTTCGATGTTGTGTACATATTTTTGATTTAATTGTTTAAAGTTGGCGGTGACTTCTTGCATTCTTACATGTTTTTCGATCACATTTTGTTCAGTTTTATTCTGTTTTGCTAGGAGCTAAAGGTGTATAATGTTCAGTTCTGTGGGTTGCCTAATCTTTTTATATTTGTAGAATAATAGGAGGCCACTGTTTGCCGTCACGTTACGTACGATCACACAAAACACAATTTTTGCATTTGTGCCATACTGATTCGAATAATTAGTTTAAACAGTAAAAGATTCTCTTTTTGTGCATTAATTATATATTTTTGTTAATGCCGAAAGAGACAGATCCTTGCAAACGATACGCTTGTGCAATCCAACGATGTCTAAGCGGTACGTTCACACCCTAACCCTATACTAAAGCATCGCTGCGGATTATATAATAAAAGTGGACAATTTTAGAGAACAGTTTCCAAGAGCCTTCATGCCAGCAAGCAATTAAGGATATGCAAGATTGTTGCATGAAGTGGAAGCATCAAAGTTACGTGTGCGACGGTTTCAAGAACCTCTTTGAACAAGTGGACAAAGAGAATCAGCCAAGTCAACACCAAAGCCAGAAGAAATAAATAATGCAACATGCAAGAAAATAAGCCCGTGCAAGACAATAAACAGCAGTACAGGTATAATCCGCAACGCAGTGAAGTCAAATCTGCTTGGATCAACCGCAATCCGCGATTGTTTGTCACTTTAACAAGTTCTGCAGCACTCTTGGTGTTTTTCAGTCGTCCTATATACGATTTTTTCATCAGTAACGATCGGCCTGATATTCAAGAGATACAAAAGATGCAAAGAGAGTTTAAGTCGCGTATTCATTAGAATTCAAATGGAGTCTGTACACAAAGCTAGAAATAGGTTTAGACAATATCCGGTTGTGTTGGCAAAATGCTCCAAAGAAGGCAGTGTCTATGCAAAATGTGTTCTGAAGAAAGATGCGGTCGCTTTAAATGATTGTAGTGATGAGTTTAAGAAGTTTCGCGAATGTTTGCATAAGGCTGCGTCCGGTATGAAAACGCGACTATAGATTTTAGTGAAATTAGAAAAATGTGGAAGCACTTTAGAAATATCAATTTTCATTGGCATCTTGCCTTTGCGACCCTGATACGCGCGATATTCATTACATACGGCACGTATCACGACGAACATTTCACTGTACCATATACAGATGTCGATTATAAGGTGTTTACGGACGCTGCACGCCACGTGCTTGAAGGTGGTTCGCCATACGATCGCCACACATACCGATATTCCCCCTTAATGGCCCTGCTGTTAATACCTAATCTTACACTGCACCCTGTCTTTGGCAAAGTGCTCTTTTCAATTGTTGACTTATTGGTCGCCATCTTGATTCGCGCCATTGTTATGCACATGTTGCGTGCATACGACTCCCATAAAGCATCAATTTCCGGTTCAAATGATGACACTCCACAAGTTGTTAAACCCTCGTTGAAAAGTATTCGTAACCGTAGCCGGAAGAGCAAACACGATCGTGAAAAGATGAAGAAGTTTACCAAGTTTAAGAGTGATCCGGAAGCACAAGCCGATATTGCCGCCATTTTATGGCTTTATAATCCACTGACTGTCGCCATTGCAACACGTGGCAATTCCGACTCAATTGCTGGCTTCCTTGTACTGGCAACTTTGTATTTCATGCAATGCAAGAAAATGTACTTTGTTGCTGGTCTTGTGCATGGTTTATCAGTGCATTTCCGCCTGTATCCGATCATTTACAGTCTGTCACTGTTTATGCATCTGAGTAGGTTTTCTTACTATTCGATTAATCGACTCAAAGGTGGCAAAACTGTGCACAACAGTTCCAAAGAGTTGAAAAATGCCGAAAACAAGTTAACTCAACAACAAGTTGTCGCGCATAATGGCGGAAGTGATCAGGATCGCAAAACAATCTTTAAACTTGTCTACTTGTACTATTTGTTCCCGAATTGGGAACAAGTCAAGTTAGTTGCAGGTTGCTTCCTGTCTCTGGGGACGCTAACATGCCTCTTCTACTATTTCTATGGCTACACGTTCCTGTACGAAACTTACATTTATCACGCCGTGCGACAAGACACGCGGCACAATTTCTCGCTGTTCTTTTACTTGCAGTATTTAACGGCGGGTGTCAAAAACATTGGCCTCTGGCAAAAAGTCCTCATTGCGTTACCACAACTTGTACTCTTGTTGGTCTTTTCGATCCGCTATGGTCTTAACAAATTCACGCTGAATTTCTCAATCCTCACGCAAACAATCACCATGGTCACGTATAACACCGTGTTGACATCGCAATATTTTGTTTGGATTATGGTGGTGTTGCCGTTGAGTATCTGGCAAATAAAGATGTCTCTCAAAATGAGCATCTTTTTGATTGTGATTTGGTTTGCGGCGCAGGCTGCGTGGCTCATGCCGGCATACTTTCTGGAGTTCCACGGACAGAATACGTTCCTGTTTATATGGTTGCAAAGTGTTTCGTTCTTCTGCGCAAATATTGCCATTCTTGGCAGACTGATTATGAATTTTATGCCAGTCAAGAAAACTAAAGGCAATTAGTTAGTTGCGCGTAATGTTTATAATTAGATGCAATTTTAGTATTAAGTAGTTTTGTCATGTTTGTATATGAATTATGAATACAATATTGTAATAAGGTGCAGATTTGTGTTTTTTTACTCCTATAATTTCTTTACAGCATCTTCAGTTTTGAAAAGCACTTCGTGTATCTTCGGTTCATCTTCGGAATCTTCCAATTTAATCATTTTCTTGGGTTTAAAGCATTAGTATTTATTCCTCATAGGAAGAGTTTGTAAATGTTGAACATGCAAATATTCAATTTTATTAGTTAACAGTGTTATGTTAACACTGTAAACAGAAATCACTCCTTTTCCGTATTTAAATATATGAAAATTGAGAAACGTCACAGCACGATTGCGAACATGCGCAATGCGCACAAAATGAGGTCATAAACATGGTGGTGTCGCAGCAAGACGGTTGTTTAATGACTGCGTACTGTATTTGTTGAGTTTGTTGCTATTAAATACAACAAATACCAAATTTAAGATGTTAGTCCAAAACAAGTGAATCCATCTTGTAAATCAACGCGTTTGTGTCTCCAAATTCCAGTGCATTGTGTTGGTGTGCTGCGGCAATATTGTAGTAGTAGTAGTGCAATTCATAGTATCGAGCAGGAAATAGAAAAAGGTGAGCAAAAACATATGTCTGATAATTTTAGTGGATTATCCTGGGTGAAATGCATTGCACCCCCATTTACGAATTTATATTAGTAAAATCGAAGGTCGTCCTGGCATGTTTGTATCGAAATTTTAACAATTCCCATTATTTTATTGTCGTTTACAACAAACAGCTCCACTATGTCTGCTTAGGTTTTAAGTTGCATTCAATACAATATTCTTTTCCAAGTAAATATTAATACAATAATATTGATTAAGGTCAGTTTAACGTAGGCGTTTGTTTGTATTAACTCATGTGGATTTGCTATTTGTTAATTAGAAAATTGATTAGTCTCCATATAATTAATGTAGCTTCAAGGGAATTATGGATATAATGCGTGCGGTTTGCATTATCCGTGACATGTATATGCTTACTGATAACATTACAATACACATACAACAGTTCCTCACAGTGTCTCTGTATAATGTAAAAGTATTGTACGATTTCGCAAATATTTAAAATAAATTTGTATGAGTAACGACGATGATAAGTAAACTCAAATCATTTTGTGTCAATAACATCCACATTCACGACGTGCAATTTTATCAGTAAATTAGTCCACTTGAATAATCGCATATTTTGCATATCTTGTAGACTAATAAAATTAATTTCTAATTTTCTTGCATCTAACGTAGTGTTTCGCGTGCGTTCTTGTATTGTTTTGTTAAACAACTACTAATGCATAATCGGTAAAAAGTTACGGTACTCGCGAAACTCATCACGACTACTCGTGAGAAACGTGAGTTACGTTCATTGTTGCTTAGTTTGTAGAAAATGTTTGCTTGATGAATCGCAACAGTTGACTCTAACATTACCAATCTGCCTTTCTTTCTACTCAAGTAAGCTTTGTTTAGGCTATAATAAACTGTTGCAATAAAATGGTACATTGACCTTCGCTCCAGTACGCAATTTATTAGTTATTGCCAATAACAATGTGTAACCAGTGTAATTGATTCCAGTTGTTTCTTAAACAAATTCCAATACGTAATGAGTTCGACGAGCGCATCGTCGAACTCGGCAGTCAGCACTTCATCAAGCATAAGCAGCGTGACGATGGCCGCCATCATAAACAGCACGCTCGCAAGCAGCGTGTCCACGGCAGCAGTGCATGCCGAACCGTCCGAGCCAATCTTCCTGCAAACGAAGACGGCGCAATGGATAGCTGGGTGCTTCGTATGGGCCGCTCTCTTCCTCACCTGCCAACAGGTAACTAAACATATTGAACTCTCAAGCTAGATGACTTTCACTTTGCTTAGATCTATCATCATCTGCGATGGTATACGAATCCGGCGGAACAACGCTGGATAGTGCGCATCCTCTTCATCGTCCCGATCTACGGCACCTACTCGTGGATCTCGTTGCTCTTCTTCAACTCGGAGAGTTATTACATCTACTTTTTCACCGTACGTGATTGTTACGAGGCGTTCGTCATCTACAATTTCCTCTCGCTATGCTACGAGTATTTGGGCGGCGAGGGCAATATCATGTCCGAAATACGCGGGAAACCGATCCGCTCGAGTTGCGTCTATGGCACTTGTTGTCTTACTGGCAAGAGTTACTCGATTGGATTTTTGCGCTTCTGCAAACAGGCCACATTGCAATTCTGCCTGGTCAAGCCACTCATGGCGTTTGTTATCATTTTCTTGCAGGCCTTTGGACATTATCACGATGGTGACTGGAGGTAATTTCAATTTGCTTCTAGTTTAACGTAATACATCTTATATAATTGCTTTGTGTGTTTGGCAGTCCTGATGGTGGTTATCTCTACACAACAATAATCTACAATATTTCAATTTCGCTTGCCCTTTACGGTCTTTTCCTGTTCTATTTCGCAACGCGCGATTTGCTGACGCCCTTTGAACCAGTGCTGAAATTTTGCACGGTCAAGTCAGTAATCTTCTTGTCGTTTTGGCAAGGTGAGTTAAATATTAAATATGCAGGTTTTATGTCTTCAGAGGGGTTTGAACGATTTTAAATATTTACTAGGTGTTGGCCTGGCAATGCTGGAAAAGGCGGAAGTCATCTCGCCAATTATCGACAGCAATGGTACGCGTACTTCTGCTGGTACGGTATCCGCCGGCTATCAGAATTTCCTGATTTGCATTGAGATGTTTGCGGCTGCTGTGGCGCTGCGCTACGCTTTTCCCCATCGGGTCTATGTGCAAGGATGCATTACTGATTCGCAAGGGCGCTCGGTGACCATGCAGAGCATTTCCAGTAGTCTAAAGGAAACGATGAATCCCAGAGATATCATGACGGATGCCATTCACAATTTCCATCCACAATACCAGCAGTACACACAGTACAGTTCAGGTGAGTTCGGCCTTGTTGTTGTCTCCCTTAGATGTGTTAGTGGGTCATTTATCTTTTATTTATATTTTTTTCATTTGTATTATATTGGATTGTATATCAATGTTGCATGCATTATTTTGCAGAAGTCGTTTCCCAACTGCCGTACGAGAAATTGTAATTTGATGAGCTGGAGCATGTTGCATGGCCGTCCATCCGCTGGTCGCTTTCTAAGCATTAATTTAGCACCACTCATTATGATCTAATACATAAATTACACACTATGACTAAAAATAACGTAACAATTTTGATGGGGTCCTTAGATTTACAGCAGGCAACTGCCTTCTCTGGAGACCCTTCTAAAATCATTACATTTACATTTTATGAACTTATTTATTGATTGCGATTTATATAAGTATGGTTAGATTTACAATTAATGAGTTGAGTTTAGTAACATACATATGTGATAATAGCCGAACGTACTTAAGTGCCTCGACAAGACAAGACACTTTGTGTCTTGCTCATTATTGAAACGTAAACAGAACAAAGAGAAAATTGACATCACTATTAATATTATTTGTTGTTAACGTGTTTTTTTCTATTTGTATATACATGAAATTACTGGCTAAGTAAAGACAACGCGCGCAATTTGAGTTTTTCATTGAAGAATTTTCAAGTAATAGTTAGAATATTAGCTTTAGGCTCTTAATTTGTATCTGTATATAGAAATATAGTGCCTTGCATTAATTAGATTTTAAGTATCAATTGTTGTGTAAGAATGTGCAATGGCATTGAGACTTAAACTTAAACAAAATAATCGATTGCTTGATTCATTTGAAATTTTTGCTCATTTATTTTCATTTCCTACACTGTTGGTAAGTGCCCTGTGCATCTTTTATAGGTGGTAAGAATTCGCGTGGACAGAGAATAGCAACCTACGACCCGGACGATCCAATGTCTCCCACGGGCGGCGTCGTGCCGGCCACTTACAACAGCGTCGACACTTCCAATATGACGCCGTTGCCTACAAAACTCTCGACAATATCGCCCGCTCAGTACACTGAGAAGACGATGTTGTTGAGCTCTGATGAAGAGAACTAAGCCTATACAATTATTGCAACTTATCTCGAGAATAGAATAATTAAAGAAGTCATTAACAGCATTAACAATAAAGTGCAAATGCAGTAATCATGATAAGACTGCCGTATATATTGC
This sequence comes from Leptusa sp. GC000079, assembly GCA_030264655.1. Classification (NCBI taxonomy): domain Eukaryota; kingdom Metazoa; phylum Arthropoda; class Insecta; order Coleoptera; family Staphylinidae; genus Leptusa; species Leptusa sp. GC000079. Next base: position 9,952 of record JARJDT010007875.1, read on the forward strand.
TAAAAGTTTAAATTCAATGTACTACTCATAAACTCAAAATTCATCAATTACTATTCGGTTTTCATTCGTTTTTGAGGATATTTTTCTACACTCATATTAGGTTTTGCTTGCAAACCCAATCAACATTCCTGTAATCTATTTGATTTCGTTGTACTTAAGATACAAAAATTCCTAACTTTCATGATTTCTATGTTTATTTAGAATGGTGACGATGTGATAGTGATAGTTTGTAATTATACTCAAGTCATATGTGCAATTTATGAATCAAAACAAATATTGTTGTACCTGTATTACAAGTTTTCAGTTGAAGTTTTACAAATATACTTTTTATTTTACTTGTCTTCGATTCTGTTCAGGTTTATTTGAACAAATACTAAGAAAATATACAAATTACTGTTTATTTATGTACATGAAATTAAACTTTATTTAAAATCCTATGGTCTGTTGAAAGTTCAAAATTTACCACTCGTACCGCAAAAAGCGCTAGTGGTCTTATCGTTACCATAGCAACGCTATTTATGCACAAACAAACGTCGTTCTTGAGTCCCCCAGTCATAATTTGAAGTGTTTTCACACGCAACACTCAAAAAGGGGGTCCAAAAGCATTTCCCTTTAAATAATTAATAAGTTGTCGTGTTCGTATTGCATTAAAAAATGGCGAAATTCGACCCCGACGATCCCCTAGGCGACTTGCTATCAGACGGTAGCGACGACAGTTTCTTCGACGATCCCAAAGTGCAAGCAAAACGCGCCAGCATTACAAAGAGCCCCGACAAGAAGACTGTAAGTGATTTGTTTGGTTTAGACGACACTAAAAACAAACCGAAACCAGTAAACGACGATTGGCTTGGTTTGGAGAGCACCAAAGCAAAGACACCGTCACCAATGCGACGCAAACCAGTCAAGAAAATCAGCTTCGAAGAGGACACTTTGGATTTTGAACCCAAGAGCAAACCTGATGCAGCAAAGAAATCTTCCTTGATGGAAAGCATCTTAGGACCAAGCAAGCCTTCCAAGGAGGAAGACAAAATGTTTTTGTCCTTGGACGACTTGCTGAAAGAAAGCAAAGCTATGAAAAAGCCAGAAATACCGATTGAAGTCACACAATCAGCTTCGCAACTGCACCAGGTCGAAACAAAGCCGACTTTTGGTATGTCTTCCTTGGAAGCACCTAGAGAAGGACGAAGAGGACGTCCTCGAACAGCTGTGGCTGATCCGTTAGGATTATTTAATCTTAATGCTAATACAGTAGAGAAAGATAAAGAACCAGCAACTGAAGTTATTTTTCCTCCAACGCCAACAAAGCAAGTTAGTAACGTGCCAAAAGCACAAGAAAAGTTAACCACAACAACGAAGAGCAAAAGCGATGGTAACATCGCTGTTTCTGAAGTGCCAGACTGGCTAGGAGGGCAAATTAAGACTGATATTGATAACGCAAAGACTGAAAGCCAAGCTACCATTCCTTTACATGCTCAAACTTCCTCGATGAGCGACATTGACAACTTGGTAACGCAGCAAAAACTTGCGACATCGCACTTTGAGTATCAAAACACATCAATAGCTTTGCAACAGCAAGAATCGCAACTGTTGATGGCACTGCAGCTCAAAAAGTACGAGGAAAACATGAGTGGTATGCAGCGCAAACAATCGGATGTACTGGTTAAGCAAGAACAACAATTCAATCATCTTCTTGAACGTCAGTTTGCCAAGCAACAGGTCATGGAGAACAATATGCGGCTACAACAAGAGCGCATCAATAGTCATATTCAAATGTTGCTTCATCAGCCGCCAGTTTCCTCGGCGGTTTCCACTGAAGAACTGGAAAAAATTGGCGAACTGAAACGTACTGACGCTGATGAAGTAACACGACAATATGACGCTATAATTGCGCACTTGAAGCAACGACAACACGAAGAAGTGTTTCTTCTTGAAGAGTCATACAAGAAACAGATTTCCACCCTGGAGCAATCAACGGAGTCGGTTGAGAATCATCTCAAGATGGAACTCGATTCTTTGGTACAGAAACAACGCGAAAAGTTGGAAACACTCGATGAAGAGCATAGGAAAGACATTGATAAGTACAGAAAGAAGATTGAAGAGTTGCATCAAGCACATGAGGTTGAAATTAGGCAGATGCGAGAGAACAATAACAGGACACTTGAAGAAATCAAGTACGAGTACAACACAATCATCGAAAACTTGAAAATGTCGAAGAGTGTTGAACAAGATGCGAATAGCTACACGCAAAGATTGGATGCAAGTCTTCACTTGCTGGATGCAAATAGTCGGTCTTTGATTGATATCCGAGAGAAAGTGCATTCGGAATTTGGTGTTTTAAGCAAAGCAAGAGAGGAAAGCATTAAAGCAAAGCAGCAAGAGATTGATTGTATGCGTAAGCGTATTGATTGAGCTTCTAACTTTACCAGTTTCTTGTTTTAGTGATGAAAGTTGCCCTCGAAAAGGCACGTGAATCGGCGGATGATGAACGCGCACAATTAATGGCGTTAGTGCGAGGGTTAGAATTGAAACTTGCTGAGCACAGCCACAATGCGCGGGAAGAAAGGTTCGCGTTACAGCAAGCTGCTGCCATCTTAACAGCGCGAACAACAGCTTTAGATCGGGAGGTCGAATTTAACCGACAGTCCCTAGAACGAGAGAGGGAGCAACTCAATGTATGTACAGTTTTCTCTTAATTTAACAACTGCTATCTAATAAAAGATGTCCTGGTTTAATTTTTAGATTTTACGTGAAACTATTTTGGCAGAGCAAGAAAAATCGTTACAAGAAATCGCTAACCAGAAGCTAAAAATGCACTCGGAGAAAACCCGCCTGGAAACAGCGTCTAAGCTCAATCAGAACTATGATACAGCACGTGCTAAAGCCGAGGTGGATGCTGCTATTCAAGTAGCAAAGGAAGCGGCCGCCATGACAGATGCAGAGCGCGCCAATCTAATGCAACAAGTACGGGAAGTGGAAGCACTAAAACGTACGCTCGTGGACCGGGAAAGTCGCTTGAATAATCGGGAACGCGATTTGGAAGTTGCCATGGAGCATGCTAATCGGAAGAATTTGCTTGGGGAGAAAGCACTTGATGATGCAAGAGTCTTGCAGATAAATTACAATGATAAATTGCGGGAAATACAGGCTCAGATGTCGTCGATTAATATGAGCGAGAAAAGATTAGCCGAGGATAAAATTGCTATTTCAAAGGAACGACTTGCTTTGCATAACAATCAAAGACAAATACGCAAATGTGGATTGTGTAATGTCGAGAATCAGATTAACGATCATGAAAATGATTATGTTGATGAAGCATTGCCTACTGTTGAACAAGACTTGCCTAGATTTATTAGTGTTTCTGATGCGGACATGTTCCGAATGCAGTTGCAGATGAGTGAAGAACAACTTACTCCAATACCATCAGCGTTCAGGTTGTGATTTTTTACATTTGACATTTTTATAATAAAAGCATTTGTATTTGTATTGAAAATAAATTATTGAAATTTTTCAGCACAGGAACCTTTTCTTCCTTACATCCTTACATACAGTATTTATAAATAAAATATTTTAGATTAGAAATAATTAAAATGCATACAACTTAATTAAAATAATTCGCGCACTCACAGTTCAAGTTCACTTTAGATACGAAAATAAGAACTCTAAAGTTTCATTAATAAAATTTAAAATTAAAAGTTATAGGCCGATTACTACTCGCACTCGTTACTCACTTAGAAGTTACGAATGGTATAAATTAACAATTAGCCTATAAATATGAACAGTTATAAAATTCAGCAATATTAACATGAACAAATGACGAATTGAGCATTTGCTAAATGAATGAATCAGAGGATCATTCACTTTGACGCGCTAAATTATTCATAGTCTCTCGTAATTTTTTTATTCATTTATTTATTTGAGAGAGTTGTGATCACAGCATCTAATCACAAAATGGACGGACTTGACGCTCGTCGCACTCTGATTGAGTAAAAAAAAAGTTTGTTAGAGTTTAGACCGCTCTACGATGCACTTCCAACAACTGGGGACACTTTTCAACAATATTGAGCAAGATTCCGTCGATGTAACTGCGCAGTTGCGAATTGACATCTTGCTGCTCCTTCAGTGCAAGTTGCATCTGTAACCAACGAAACAAATTAAAGTAACTTACAACAAATCCCTAAAATTCATGCAGGGTGCGTGCAAGCAAGCTAAAGTGCGTACCTTAGCTAAAGAATCACCGCCGTCGTGAAAATCGCACTAGAAAACATAAAACATACACATAAAGCCTACTTTTTGCCTACGAGAAAAAGCGCCCTCTATTAGAGAAAAGTTTACTAACCTCATCCTGAGTCATCTCGGCAAGTTCGGCCTGCAGACTGACACCAGCAGTGAGTTTGATGCCTTGTTCGACACCAGCGTGCAGGATACTCGCCTGGAGTTCTTCGTTGTTGTCCTGTAGTTGTTGGTTGAGTTCACGCAACGACGCCATCTCTTCGTGAAGCTCCTCAAGTCGTAGCTGCTCCGGTGATGTTGTAGGGAGCGCTGGCGTACGTACGTCAGCACGCAGGCGTTCAACCTCTCGTGACAATTCATCAATGAGTTGATTTTGAGCTTCGTTCCCTTTGGTCAGTCTTCGCTCCTGCTCCTTAAGTTTGTGCTCGTCCTCTTTAAGTAGTGCAATTTCATGGCGCATGTCTAGTAGCTGGTCAGACAACTCTTTGCGCTCGTTTTCGAGCTTCTCGACACGTGCGCGTTGTCTGATCGCTTCCTCCTTGTAGTTGTTCGCCTCGGTTTCCGCCGCTTGGAGGCGAATACTAGAGTTTTCCAATTGCAGAGCTTTCTCGCGGTCGAGACGTGCTATGAGTTCCTTGGTCCTTCGTTGCTCATCCTACATTGAAGAAACATTAAAACATAATAAATTCCGGTTCTGCGTCGGTTTTCGTGGATGCATTACGTGTATTCGTTCATCGGCGCGCATTTCAGCATCGCGCAATTGCTCCTCGAGCATGATAACACGTGCTTGCAATGCCGCATTATCGGCTTTGGTGCGCGTGTACCGTTCATCAGTGTGCGTCGCTGAATCCTGCAGGACGCCCATCTGTTGTTGCAAGACTTGCACCTTTAAAAACATGCAAAACAAGTCTTAACTTGAAGAAAAACAGTGGCGCTAAACACAATAAAGAGTGGGGGTAATCCGATTAAAGAGTGGGGGAAGCAGGTAGCGTAACCTAGCGCCAAGCGGCCGTACTTTGTTATTTACGTCGTACACGGCGTTCTTTTTGCTGCGATTGACAGTCCCGGGCGTTCTTAGTAATCCTTGCGGGATCACGTTGTTGTTGGAAGGCCCAACAAATTCAAATTGACCTTCCCACATATCGTAATCCAAGTCGGGTGTTCGCGATTCACGTTCGTCGTCATTTCCGTTCGTTTCATCTTCGTCTTCCGGTTCCGAGTCGCGATAATCGTCCGCGTCTTCACCGTCACTCATTGTCGCGTCGCGATGTTTCAACTCACTGCATTATTTAACGTTTTGTACGGAAAACAGACACTTATAACGCGAATGCACTGATAACCAAGCTGCTAAACGATAACCTTAACTTCTATCGTGAATAAAATGCTTCGCGTTGCTTTGAAAA
>JARJDT010007895.1:0-32588 GCA_030264655.1 Leptusa sp. GC000079
GACAGATACCCATTGGGAATAGAACTGATTAGATTTTTGGCCTGATCGAATAATAACTATAACCTCAAAAATCATATGGAAAATCTAAAATTCAAATAACTCAAAAACTAGTAACTTTTCGGAAAAAATATATAAGGGCATTCTTATAGAGAATTAAATTCTGAACAAATAATGCCCTTTTCATTTTGTATCTAAAATGCAATTTTCATATTGAAAATTCGAATTTTCGTTTCCTTGACCGCCCGCAGCAACTGCTACAACGAAACAAGCACAACGCGTTGGAGTTCTAAGAAAAATCAGAATGTATTGTGTAGCGGGGCTACACGTCTAGTTTCTGAAGTTTTTGTACATTTGGCACCCTGTTCCCTGTTTGCCCAAGTGCTGCTTTTTGTTTGAGCGTTCATTAAAAATGTCTTTCAACTTTTTGCTTGGTGTGTGTGTGTGTGTGAAATATTTATGAAATTTTCAAACGCACTTTAGAATATCATCATAATTGTCAACTTGAGCTCAATTGCCATTGCAGCAATAGATTCAAGGTTGCTTGAAGTGAAATAATCCTTGCCTTGCTTGGCATCAATTGCATTGTGTTTTGACATCATGTGCATTGTCGAGGAGCTCAAAGCTATCCATCACGTGTGCAATTGCTAATATTGTTTGCTAAATAATGTCACCATATTGTTACAATTAAAGTCACTCGGGTCAATTAGGCTTGACTAATTGCATTTGCCACTTGAGCGTTCAGCGCGTCTCTAAGCGGTCGAACATCAAAGACACTTCTTCGCATAATTTCATCAGGATGGCGCAACGCGAAGGTGCTGGGGCTCCTCTCTGATACTGATGAACAAGCCACTATAAATGATTGATGATCCATGCTGAACGCTATAAACATCGATGGAATGCAAAATGCAGCAAAATGCGAAACGACTTCAATCAAAGTCATATCTATTAATCATCGTACCATACTATGTGTTATGCAAAAAACAACAGCAAAATTCAAGAGTCTGCAAAAAGTAGAATTGTGTTGAATAGTTGAGCAGTTTAAAGTTTGTTCTCAAACTATTCTAGCAACTATCGGATTTGTAATGCATTACAACCGCACTGCATGCCCCGAAACAGTTAGATCGAAGCGTAATTAATTCATTAACTTGCTCAATGCAATTATAAATCACGATTCGAAGCTTATAATTTATTCCGAATGGAAGTAATTATAATTTGTTGCAATGTAAACGAGCACTGCGTGGTCGTGCGATAGTTGTTTGCAGATTGATTGTATTGTTTTGTGATACAATTAGACGATTTCACAATAATATAAATTGCTTTGCACGTTTTTATCTAAATTTTAGACGTGGAGTCGTGGATACGAAAAGAAACGTATCATTGTAGTATCTCCAAAATGTATGTTGAGTTGCCTGTCCGTTAATCTAAATTCAATTAACAAATTACAATTATTGATCTTGACGAAATTTGTCTCTGCTTCGAACGGAAATGTTCAGTCTAAAAGGGTAAAAGTTTTATCCATTAGTAGTTACTACTTATCAATATCGCAGTTCGCTTGCTAAACTTTCAAAGATTTACGAAATGAAATGAAATGCAAGAAACTATCAACATTTTCGGGTTTCAGAATAAAGTATAGCTTAAGAAACTACTTAGATAACTCGCTGCTTTCCGCAACCTCAACGAGAAGATAAGTTAACTTTTCTTGGGCAACTTTATTCGAATATTTTAAGTTCAATTAAAAATGCCAAGTTTGTGTCGAGCTCTAATTTGTACGTTCCATTAGTTTAGTAAAATTGCAATTTTAATTATTGTTTCAATTAACTGCTGTTTGTGCGCATCGTTAACGTTTGTAGTTTCTTGCATTTGCTTTAGAAATTTGTTTGTGGCAGTTACTTTAAGTATTTTCGCATAGACTTAATTAAAACATGGACCCCTCGCCGACCCATTTGCGATCAATTATTAACAATTCCGGCGCAGTTTTTTGTTGCTTTCAGTGTACAATTTCCCTCTGGAATCCGGAGTCCTCCAGCGGCAGCGTATTGTTCAAACATATTCATTTCGTTTTCGCTCCACTCTAAAGATGCAACTATAGTCCAAAAGTCCTTTACATTGGTTTGATTACATGTACGTGTTGTTGTTTTGCAGACCAACCGCACAGCATACAAGTTGCGAGTGGAGTGCAAGTAATTTGCTATTTTATTTTGCAGACGTACAAAGTTCACGCGCGCTACTTTATACAATCTTCGGCTCGCTTAGGGCCAATGCGAGAGGAAGACATCCTGTCGGTTGCAGTGCAGCTTCCCCTATTGCACCGCCGGGCGAACGAAACGGACAATTTCTATTGTGTATACATATATTGTTGGCTGTGCCGTTTGCTGAAGAACTATGAAGAAGTACCTTTTCTCTTCTATTGCCATCGCAAGGAAATTGCTCAAAGGCATAGAAATATGAGTCTAACGACAAACGAGTAAACGACTACTATTCTTGCATACATGGTGTTTACCTTTACCATTAGATGATTTCGCGCCGTTTTAGTTAAATATGTTTTGGTTAATTTTGGTCAAATATTGGTCATCAAATTGGTTTAAACTGGTGCTGGTATGACGTCAATAATTTTTTCAAAGTTTTTCTACCCAAGATTGTAAACACCCTGTATTTAATCGGAAAAAGAAGCACACTCGAACACATTTTTATGTTTTATTTTTGAGATTCATTGCGGAAGAAAAATCATAACAAGGCTAATTTCAAGCTACAAATGTGGAATATTCTGGGGAAATTTAAAGTATGGCGTTTGAAATACAAAAGAAGCGCTCAAACACAACACGATTTAAACAAAGTGCGCTTTCTGTTATGAAAATGTTGCTATCGTTTGTACAAACCTGTATGTACCTATAACCGACGCAGTGATATTATATTGTTATTGTTTATCTAATGGAGAAACATAAACGTGAATGCGCGGCCAATATTTTCACTTAGATTGTTCATAGCAGCAATAATCGTTTGGGATTGTTTAGATTATTTGTTTAAAATGTTCACAAATTGTTACACAATCAGAGTCGGCAGTCGGTATAAAACGCATTCGATGTTTACACGTTTATGCATGCATTCAACATAAAATCAAACAATAACTGGCAATGCTATAAAGCTACATAGAAGCCGAAAACGTGTACATTGTCTTCTTTATCAACATTGCATCGCGAACCTATTTTATGTTTATTGTTGCATCGATTTTCATCACCCGATAGCGCATTATGGCAAAGTGCAAAGGCAAAGGAAATGATTTAACACACATTTAAACAATCGATTGAGACATTTTCTCTTCGCTGCGTCGATGCAGTCGCGGATGTTATTTTTCAATAAAAGTTAGCAAACACGACGACGAGACGACGGAAATTGCCAAGACGAATTTGAATAATAAATTAAGCACGTGCAATTTTAATTATTAGCAAACCTACAAACTTCTCCTACGTCACATCGCGGCCGACATTAAACAGCGCCGAAGAGAGTGCATGAAACAATAGCGACTTTTAAGACGTTCGTTGTAATGCACAAGGTATTAGCGAGCGGCGGGAAAGGACAAAGCGAATGAAAGTGCAGTCAACAGTCATATATAATGTGGGTTGACAAACGTGGGGGTGGCTGCGATGCGAGGAGCCGGAGGAGCGACGCAGAATTTCCTAGTTTGCGAAGCACATTGTATGTTAAAGGGAGCCTCGGGACTCAGGTGGCTGGCAGAGCGGGTTATTTACGACTCGCTACAAATCCCCAATCAGTAAAGAACGCCGGTGATCTATGCACCTACCTGATGCCAACTAGGGTTATTTTTAGTTAGGTTGCTTTCCAACTTCTAGGCATTACGATTGCCATTAGGCGTTTCACGAGTCGAGCTACTACTCGACTGTGTGACGGGTTCGAGCTATTTGACTTTGTCAGCTAACAGCTTCAAGCCATTGACATGACGAAATTTCCTCACAAGAATCAACCACCGTACGTACCTGCAAGAAAACAAATAATGATAATATTTATTCGTTTATTAATTGTAACAAAAACAGGAAACAATATTACATACAAAATCGGAAATGATATTTTTGTTTAGTACTTAAAATAAATTAGCTCTTGTTCTGATTTTTATCTGCAAGTACAGTGCGATTTTGTGAGGCTGTCCAATGACGATTAACATGAGAATTTACGTTTATACATTTCCCTATGTTAATCGCCATTAGACAGCTTCACAAAATCGCACTGTATTTTTGATAGCTATTTATGCATCTGCATAGTTGCGAAATGGATGCATTACGCATATCACATGCGAATATGAAAACTTTTCGATACGATTCGAGGAAAAATAAATTAGTTAGTACCCTTGGTCTGATTTTTATCTGCGGATATAAACATTGTTAATGCATTATTTGTCCGATAGAAGAACGCGTATGTGTAACACGTTTTATTGGCCATAAAATGTTCAGTTTTTCTTCCGCACGTGTATTTGTGCCTGCGTAGTGGAAAAATGCGTTAAATAACGCATTTAAAATAAAATATGTCATCCTTTAAAGCAGCGCGCTGGCAAAATAAATCATGCGAATTGCTGGTAAATGTTAAATAAATTACAACTGATCATCCGGTTTCGGTATCAGATAGCATATGTGGAAATGAATTTTTATGATTATTTTATCAGTCTATAATTGATTGCCATTGTAGCTCAGATTTCAATTTATTTGGTGACATTTGAACGTGCGTCGCGTGTAATTTAACAGGTGGTCACATGTTCGACTTACGATAAGTGAATCGATTCGTTCGGCGTTCGGAAAATTTTCTTTATCAAAAACTCCCTTCGAATTGCAGGCACTCAATGCTTCAGCCATTATCTCGACACGCGAACGCTACAAGCGGCAATTATTAATTTTCCGAAACGGAACACGACGATAATTTAATATTTATTTCGTTCGCTTACAATTTCCTACTTAAATGTTTCTTTCTGATTTGTTCGCAACTACACTAATTTTTTTTATCTTGTATCTTTTATTTGGACAAATTAACAATTTTTTACTACCACAAAATATTTATTTTAGGAATAATTCCGTGTGCCAATTTTCTATGCTTTATAAAAATCAAAGCTGAAATAACGAAAATTATTGATTGTATAAAATTAATTTTCAGAGTTTAAGGTTATTAAGAACATAGTTAAACATAGTTAAATTTAATGATATGTTGTGCACCCTGCGGTGGGTCCTGTTACATATCTCACACATGTCTACTAATAATGCTTAATAAAAAGGTGAAATTATTTGAAAATGCATTTGCATATAAATATCCCCTTAATAAGAAACCGGTGGACATCAACAATTCTATTCTTACAAACTATTCTTACATCAAGGGTTAGTTATCTACCTAGTTAGTGATCTTTGTAGTGGTGGGTAGCTTTTTATTATAGAAAAGAAGAATAGAAAACAGACGGAACCGCTACTCACACGAAGCAGCTACCTTTTTGATACCGCAATATTCCAATTGAATTTTTGATTATGCTCGTATTATTATTATATCTATAAACTACGTTCTTGTAAACTATTTATATTTTATAATGGAATATTGAAGCATTTAAATTCGTTGTTGGTTGTTCGTTTAAAGTCGTAAAAGGCAAACTCGCCACCCGTTGCGTGTCAATTTTTGATTTTATTAAATTAATGCAATGAATTTATAATTGCAAAAGCTTGAGCTTGTAAGTACTTACATACAATGATGATTTTTTGTAGAGTTTACTGGTGTGTGGTCGTCTGATGTGTTCTTAAATAATAATTTACATTCGCCTCTCTTCTGAAGACTGTCATTATGTGGGCGTAAAGGGTTAGAGTACTTCATTTGAATTATTATGCCAATGATTTTATGTCTGCAGATCGATGCAAATAATCGATGATTATATTGATGGAAAAAATTGAAAACAAACAATTAAATGGAATTTATTCATCAAAAGTAAATAATAAATTGCTTGATTCTAATAAATTAAAAAGATATCATGTGGCAATAAATATAACTAGCAAGAAAAATTGAATTTCTTCATAAATTCTCGGAACAAATTGAACCTTTTATCAAGTATCTGATACTCGGCGTGTTTCAAAGTTGAATCTTGTGGCAATACGTTCGATTCGGTTCGTTCGACTACAGCAATAAAACTATATTTATTATCCGCACCGTCTTGTGCTTTTCGCCTTTTGCTTTTCGATTTCTTCACTTTATTATGACAGATAAAGGGAGAAGATACGTATAATGAAACATGATCCTTACTTGATCAAGTCAATTCCTCTTAAAGAAGAAAAGCAAAAGAAGTCGGGAAATAAATGCATATATAAACAGCGATAAAGCAGATTTAATTGCATTCGGAAGAAAAGTTAGTGTCGCTTAACAAGAAATGCAGTTGCAATCTTCACTCCACTCGCCTTCTTGCGCGATTGTTCCACGGAGAACAAGCAGTAATCATTACTGATTAATCCCCAAGTCGCTTATGCATTCCAAAATCCAGTCGAAATTCCTCTAACGTTTCCTTTAACGAGGACTACATACCTATATACTGAGGCAAAATGTGCATGTTCATGTATTCAATCCAAGATTCAGTGAATACGCGATGAGATGCTGCAGAAATCGTAAAGATCGAACATCATCTTCAGCAGAATGCGGTCCAACCGCAAGAGCACAACCTAAACCGCAAGGAGTAACTAAATTTGGTAAGGCAGACCATTGCAAATCGAGAATGTCTGTCTTCACATCACATCACATCGCAGGATAATTCCAGTCGCCCGGCTTGTTAAGTCTAGCAAACCAGATGTCTTTAGTTTGTGGAAAACGCAATTTTTCTTGTTTACTTAATCTTTCACCGAGATAATTAAACGACTCTTATCAACGATGCCATCAACACTTGTACAAAATGGTATTTACTCGCCGTCTGAGTCTGAAACAGGGTCGAACTAATCTAAAATGTGCCTTTTTACTTCGTGGTCGTGGACTAGAAGTATAGGTATTCATGAAAATCTTGTGTCGAGATTTTGATGGATCTCCAATTTTTTGTTTTAAAAAGTCCGTATGTTTGTAATTCAAACTTGGATCATGTACGTTTTGAAGGATGCTCTTTCGATCTAGACTAATATCAGAATTTTAACATTACCCGAAGTATACCAACTGATAATATGCACGTTATGCACGTTATCAGCTGATTTAACCCTTTAGTTTTTGTGATAAGCCGTTGAAACTTGAATCGTATACGTTTTAAAGGATGCTCTTTCGATCTAGACTAATATCAGAATTTTAGCATTACCCGATTATGCCAACTGATTATAAGCATGTTAAGGGCTGATTTAACCATTTAGTTTTTGCGGTGGGCATTTCAAACTTGGTTCATATAAGTAAAAGACGATGATCTTTCGATCAAAACTATTCCGATAATTTTTGTGTGATTAGAAGTGTGTCATTTGCTAATTAACAACTTTGTGACGGCTTCTACTTGTACTCTAAAAAACTATTTCTAAAATCGAAATGTGCTCTTTTCCAATTCCGTTTCCATTACAATTATGACGTCGTCGCGATCGATCAATTGATGTATAGCGCAGGTCGTTGGTTATGAATACGTCAGTAGGTTGTGATGAATGATTCGATCGTTACATCTACACTAAGCATTAATTTATTACCAGCCATTCGTGGGGAAATGCTATTTCACCGCTGCATCAACGCGAAATTTGTTGCTGCAATACAGACCACTTGCTGCCATTGCATTTAATCCAAGAGTAAAAGGCTGGCGATAGCAACAAATCACTGCATCGAGACATTTAAGAAAAATTATCGACAGCCACATGGAGACAGCTGAACGGAAACCGCCCACCGTGTGCACACTCACATGCTCGCTTAAAGTGCAGAAAGACGTAGAAAGTGCACTTTTAACTCCGCAACAAGAACTTTCCCTCTATTTAAATTTCAATAATCATAAAATTGCTCGAGATGTCTGCGCATATAAATGTCGAAACGAATAAGCATAACTAATAAAATGCTTCGATCTTCGATTGATTTGTTGTTGCTGTTATTAGATCGATCTTCCTCTTGCCAGATGGTCGGAACTTGAGGATGTTTTATTGGCTTACGCTACCAACATAGCAAAATGTGCTAAATTAAATTTACCTCGAGTATCAAATATCAAACGTTGAAAATTCAAACTATTGATTTAAATGCAAATTGGTTGAGTTGAGTTGATTTAATACATCTCGTAACATTTGTACTGCTTTGTTGACTTTGTTACAAAGCATGCTACTTGGTAAATATTTATTTCAGAATATCAGAGTGCAGCGACTTTCTAGTACAAGAAGACTAGAACATAAGTGTTCCTACTACAGTAGCCAACAACCAACAACTATTCTTACAAGTAGATGTTGAGTGTCCAAACTGCATCTAATTTAAACGATAACTGGATATCTGTGATGATGAAACTTTAAAAGGCTAATCGGGACAGATTTCAATTAATATATCAAACGATTAGAGAAAAGTGTTTATTGGAGAGTGCCGAGCAACATTGACGCTGATTTGAGTAGGTTGTTGATTGTTGAGTGTATCATTAAGATATTAAGCTAAACTGGACACTTCACATCACTATTAAGTGCTATACGAATCATATCAACAGCCAGCATTTAAACATAATTGCTTAATTTTTCCAACAACTTAAAAGTGTCCGATATTATTCCATTTGCTTTCATGATGACTAATATCAGTGCTAATATGAACTAGGAAATACTCATTATTCATATAAAATTGAACGAGCGAGTTAATTAGCGCAAAATTTCAGCGAAAGTAAAAACTATTTGAAACAAATTAATTTTCATTTTGCATAATAAATAAATAAATTCATTATCCATTAATGATCTTCAAACAATTAAAATTTTTAAAAACAAATACGATGTAAATCGGTCTCGTAGTTGCTAGTGTGAATCTCATTCCTTAAAATGTCATTTATTGACCTATGTTTAGTTAATATTTGCAATTTTATAGCGAAACTCATTTGCGTTCATCGTTGTCGTTTATACACAAATACTTCAGAATGCAAGTCACATATGAGTGGAGCGTAAAATCGAGTGTAAGCTAAGCCCAATTAGTACGGCATATTTCATACACATGTAATAGTCAACATGGAAATAAATGCACGACGAGAATGCGTAGGATTTGTGAAATTTAAGACCGTAAATTATTATTATAAATAAGGCATGTCATTTCATACAGTAAGCAAGTAAAGTAGTAGTAGTAGTAGCACGCTAAACTATGCGTTTGTTCATTAACACTAACACTTATTCTATTCAAGTAGAAAATAAGCGTGCTTTGCATATTTAATATAAGAATATTGACATTTTCGAATAAATTCGGGGGATTTTCCTGTTTTTTCGAGACTAAATCAAAGCATTATTACGACAGCCCGGCGCATTCACAAAATAAAATCTCATATGAATACAAAAAAAAATGCAGAAACAAGGAAAGAGCGTCTTTTCTCCAATCTACACATTAAAACAAGCTATATTACTTAGTGTTTTGTGGATGGTGATAACATAAACACTTTTATTATCATTTTCGACTTTATGATACCCGAGCTTATCTCTGCGACATTTCTAGAGCTAGATTATCCTCGCAGCTACCCTCCACAGCGGCAAACTAAAATCCAAGCAAAGTAAAACCAACAACCGAACTGAATGGAGCAGCACACGAGCGAGTCGAGTTTATAGAAGAACAAACCAGCCCAGACCTATTGTAAATGAAAGTATGCGCACTAACCTAATAAGTCGTTTTTATTATTCAACCACTCCCGCGAGCAAACGCAGTATTCTCGTCTCCTTCCAGTTCTTCCTATATTGCACTCAACGACTTTACTTACCTACATCAACTTCTACAAGAACAAGCTACAAGCATAGATCACCTACAGCTATAAGGTAATGTTAAAGCTTAATGCAGTTTCTTCTTTGTTTTATTACTGCTTTCTGCGTTTAATCCTCAATTTTTCTCATAACGATTTTTTTGCGGAAAAAAAATAAAAAATAATTCACCTGCATTTGGATCTTTTGCATTGCATTTGTTGCGTATTTTCATTTGGTGAAAATACACAATACGTTCAGCTTTTGCACTCTCAAAGTAATCGGACAGAGAGAGCAGTTCGCTCGCATTTACGCCCGTAAGTGCATTACGTATTCTGTTTAGTATATTAATGATCCGAAGTCTGCGGTGGAAAATTGGTCAGTAAACTAATGTTACAATGTACTGATCCATGCTTTTCCTTCCTCTAGCTTCAGCTAGCTTGCTATTTTACTTACTCGTCCACCACGGACGGAACAACAGCTTGGGCTGGAATAGCGCACAATATATTATCGTACGGTTTACAGTTTGCATAAGGCTTAAATCTCAATAGATTTCCCTCTAGCACCAGCGAAGAGTGAAATGGAAATTTCTAGGAAAACTTTTTATGCTTGTTTATTTTTAAATCAACAATAAATTTTGTACAGGGGGTTTCACAAATATTGAGTAGATTTGAATTTGTCTCCTTTGCATTCTAGTAACATTTCATACTTACAATTGGCACCCTTAACTAACATAACCTTATTCAAATGTCAGATAACAGAAAACTTCAAATCATCAGTTCAGTGGCGTAATACTGACATTTCAAAATGTTTGTTGAAATATTTATTTATTGAATTATTTAAACGCACGTTTAAACACCTTGTATGAATATTAATAAACAAAATGTCTGCATATTAGGAAAATAAATAAGATAAACCTTTGATTTTCAATATTTCAATTTATGTGTCGGATGTATTATAAGTGTGTTTAATAAATTGCACATCCACTTAACAAATACGTGCTATATGTTCGCAGCTAGGAATCATAATAATGGCTATAATGGCAACAAGGTGCTGTGTATTATGTAACATTCCTCATTTACCAATTGATAGTTTGTATTGATAGCGCAAATTGCATTCATGTGTGTACAATTTTCGAACACTTCATGTAATATCCAACTACTTATATCGATTACAATCGCGCGATTATACTGCTCAGAGTTAAATAAACCAATAACCTCATACAATAAAACCTATACAAAGTTGCAAGTGAATAGATTTGTCAGAAAAATGCACTGATATCAACAATAGGGCGAAAAAGTGCAATTTATCTCAATAACCATTACATAACAATCGGTGGTTGCATGCTAATTTGCGCTCATCTGACTGAATGTGACAACAAAATTACAAACAGTAAATTGCTACCAATTTAATTTTCGGAATAATTAA
The DNA here is from genome assembly GCA_030264655.1 of Leptusa sp. GC000079. Lineage (NCBI taxonomy): Eukaryota > Metazoa > Arthropoda > Insecta > Coleoptera > Staphylinidae > Leptusa > Leptusa sp. GC000079. The sequence continues at coordinate 11,292 of JARJDT010007895.1, forward strand.
ACTTGCACTATAAAACCATTTCAGAGCTATTTATTCGCGACAAATGAAAACAAGATAAACGCTTTATATGCACACCATCGTCGTGTCCGAAACCGAACGACATGAACTGTTTCATGTTGCATTTTCATGCCACATAGTAAAATCGTAAAATGTACAAAGTGTCTAAATTTAAATCGGTCATAAAACGAACGCATAATGCTTCGGAATAAAAAAATAATTAGTGTTGTAACAAAGACATTTTGTCTTTTTGCTTGTTATCCTGAGGGTATTTAATTGAAATTGAACTAACATACTTGTTGATGTTGAGGTATAAAGTAGATTTGAATCGTTAAATTGAGTCGGCCCATATACCTACTCCACTAAAGGTTTTTAGTCTGAAATGAAATGGTGAAATCGTTAGCGTGCTTTTACCACCAGTACCGCCGCAGCTTGAAAGAATGAGAATCGGAAAAATTTTAATTGACTCTAAGTAGTGTGCGCCCAGTGGATTCCAACTCGGGCAGGTGTCATAAACTGGAGCCATTTATTATCGCATATGCACATACACAACCTCTAGGGCCATCTAACTTATAAATTGTGAGGTGATTAAAAGAAAACCATTTCGAACATATCATAAATAACTGACTAATGTGCATATTCTGCCTTTGAATAATAAATACAGTAATTTTCGTTGTTTTATTAATTAATAGACAAATAAAAATCGCACTTGCATAGTAATTTAATGACCGTAATTTAATGCTTGGAAATCAAATACTCTATTTATTTCATACAATGGACATCAAATAGTTACGGATGTCAAAGAATTTTTAACAAACCTTTAAATTGCATTGTGTTACAGACCATGATTAATTATCAATATTAATCGTTGTTTTTGATTAGAAGTTACAACTTCATTTGCTTGCTCTGATCACATACTAATACAATAATTATAGAGGATACAATACGAACGCATCATCATTTAAAATGGGCATTGTTGCTCAGCATTAAATTCGCAATTAGTTTATTTATGGAATAGAATAACACAAAAGACATGCGATTTGTGCGGTGTGGTAATTAATAATTTTGTACATCGTGAGTGCTCATTATTGAATTGCATATTATAGCATCCCACATATGTTTCCGATGCATTTTTCTCCCGAAGAATTTTGACACTTTGATGTAGTTGTTGCCGGAGGCGCACAGCGCCATCCTTTATTATAGTTCCATAAACGTTTAGGATAAATGAAGCAATGAAAGTATGCGTGCATATTTAAGTTGTCGCCGTGCATGTGTGTGCAGCGTTTCAATTCCCATGAAATTTCTTTAATTGCTGATAAGATTGATGGAGAATTTAAAAACGCAAGAAATGCAATTTCACATTTTTCACCACGACGGGGAAAATTACAACCTTTCAACGCGAACGCGGGGAATTTGTTTCGTGTTTCGCTTGTCGTCACTCATAATAATGGCGCACGGGCAGGTCGACGACGTCGTTTTCAGTTTGTGCCGCATTTTCCATTTCCAACTCGAGGTTTGTTTTTTTATCGTTTAAACTTCTTGCCTTCGGACGCCGCAACGAGTCTAATAAATTTAACATGTCGCTATAGTCTCTTAAACATTGTCGTTTGAATTTAAGCGACGAACTGAGCCAAACTAAGTATCTGAGTTTTTTTGCTCTGATTTCATGTTTAGTTTGGCAATCACATCAAAATCGTGCCGGAAAGCTATTTAATATTTTTAAAATAAATATATAAATACAAATCTACTCTTTGTTTGCGAAAACAATGGTAACGCTGATGACATTTCTTCTGGTTTCCTGTTTTAGAGTTTTGAGGTTATGTATGATTTAAAATTTGAAAGATGAGGTCGTGAACCGGAAACCGGATTTTTTTTCAAATTCAATTTCAAAACGGTTCAAAATTTCTTAAATTTGTAAACTTGACATTTGTGGTTGTGGACATTAAAAACTGAACAAATTTTCCCCGAAAATAAATTTGATACATTTGCTAGTTTTCGAGATCTAACACTCAAACCACCAAACTGGGACACCCTGTATATGATGGAGAATTTGAATGAGCGCATTTGATTTTGATACGCAAAACATGTCAATTTTAGTATAGGAAGGATCGACAGATCTGGATTTATATGCATTTATCCATGATGCGGAGAAACTTTGGAACAAATTGCATGCGCAATTCTCTGTCACACAGAATCCGTAGTCATTGGACCATCAAAATCGCATATCGGAATTAAATCTGTCTAAAACTAAACCAGTTTTCATCATCAGCAGCGATGTCGAAAAGCTGCACATGCGAGAAAGTCATGTATTAATAATATGATTCGCTTGTCAAAATCATGTCACGTTGGTGCGCGCACGATCCTCATGGCCGGCTCGCCTGTCAGGATCATTTCGAACAAGGACTCCGCGAGGAACGAGAACCAAAGTTGATTGCGTCCGACCGATGCGACTCTATATACTTGGGAGAACTCGACTGTCAACGGACATTACACTCTGTTGTCAAGCAACCTCCGAGAACAAACAAACAAGGAAGAAAGAAGAAGAAATAAGGAACTTGCTTATGGAATATAGAATGACATTAACCACACCTGCCTCGGCTGATTCTTACCATTACAGTACAATACAAAAATAACTTAATAAAATAGGATTAAGGACTCTGTTGTCATCCTTGATATAATTTTAATTTAAAAATGTAATCTACTACCAACGCACGTCAGAGCGACTTTTCATAGTTCTCGCTGTGCTTTGCACTTGGTGACACAGAGCCAAGTGAAAAGCAAGAGTGGCGTAACCAAAGCACGTCTAACAATTGCTCATTACGTTTATGTGTGTGCCTTACCTTAGTTCTTAACCCACTGTAGCCAGGGCCGGCGCAACTAAATGTGAGGCCCTATATTAAATTATATTTGTGGCTTCAATGTAACCCATAAAAATGTTAATGTATTTAAATTTATTTTATTAATTTATTTTAAAAAACCCTACAATAAAAACAAAAATTTAGAAATTTATATTCTGTAACAAGTTTGGAATGCGTTGCAGACTATACTTTTTCTACGACCACTTTTAAATAAATAAAAAATAAGTGTTTTGTTCTCGGTTTTGCCTTGCTTTTCGGATTTTATTTATTTTTTTTAGAAATATACAAATTTTCAATTGCAACAAATTACAGAATGAAATCGTTCGGCAACAAGTTACAGAATGGCGCTCATTCAGTTTTTAAATTCGGTTGAAGAATGTTAATATTCAAAACAAAATATTTAAAATCAAATATCATGCATTTTAAAAAATTCTTGCCGGGCTGAGGCGCTACAAAATTTTTAGGGTTACATCGGAAAAAAACCGGCCCTGATTGAATGTATAAGTACATTTAATATCTCTAGATACCAGCACGCGTTATTATTATCGCATTGTATTAAACGGCCTTATAACAAGGAGTGGCCCTCCACATTCTACTTCTCCCAAGCCATCAAAGTACTCACAAAAGAAAAGAAAAGAAAAGAAAAGAAAACTTTTCAATGAAATAAAAGGGGCATATGAAATGAATATAAAATGTATAAAGATAAACAAATGAAATGGATTGAAGAAATAGTTGGGCTGTCGTTAAGATTACGCCGTCGTGATAAACTAATCCCGTTCTGATGTAAAATTGTAATAACAAATAAAAACGAACAAAAATAACGATAGATCACCAACTAAAGTCAGGTAATATTTATCAACGAAGAACTGAAGAAGAAGATTCTCTTACATATCAATGTTTAAAGTTATCATTCCACACTTAAGTTTGTTGTGCCTTGTGCGGTTTGTGGTAGGGCTCTTCCCACATCACTTCGTCCTTATAAGGAAGACGCATCATAAATTACGAAACAACTGATAGAATTCAGGAAGTTAATGGCTATTTTTCTCGCTAGGTATATTGCTAGCATTTTTTGATGCCACACACAAAATTTAAAAATAAAATTGAATCATAAAGACGTAAAACGTATTAGTAATAATATATAAAATGGCAATAAAATACAATAATTTTCTACATTTGGTCATAATAGTTATCTATGTAAATTTATCTAACTTATTCCCGAGACTTTTGTTAAGAAATACACGAATCGTTTAATTAAATTACGTATTGTAAATTTGCCTCGTGCCGAATCAACAATTAAAATGGTTTGAGCTTTGCTTGAATACACACCGAACACAAGTTAAATCGTTTCCAAAATACAGGGCCGGCTTTAGGCAAATTGGACCCTTATGTTAACGTTAAAAAACTTGTTCAATTGTACATTTTTTAAAAATCAACATATTTTAAATCAGCTATCTGCTATTTGGATAATTGATTATTGGAAAATAAAAATGCATATAAAAAAAAAATATAAATAAAAAAATAATTTATTGCATTGTGGTTCAAAATCAAAATAAGCGCATTACTGGATCAAATAGAAATTACAAAATCAACCATTTAATGTTATTTTCTTTATTCAAAAAATTAAATAAAAAATAGCTAAAGCCGGCACTGGCGAAATGAATATTTATTTGTAGACTTCTGCGTAGATTTTAGCAAGTTCAAAACATGGCGACAAATGCAACGGTTTCCTGATGCAAAGCAAGACTTGGAATGGGAAAGCAAATGTTATCTTTAGGTCAAGTTGAAGATCCAATAATATTGATGTAACAACGCGAAAAATATGACGAAACAACCGTAATACTTGTTCGATTGGCATTTAAGTAGGTGTTAATGCTATCGCATTTCCCATGCGAACAACCTTTTGTGACAGAGCAACAGAGAACTGGAAGATTGCCTCCTTCCTATATGCCTAGTTATTAGTTTGCTGTGACGATTCGCATAAAAATTAACGAGCGAAACGGCTATAAAGCACTTAGCTTTTGATTAACTTTGTATAAATATTTTTGCACTTGAAACAGGTGGTAATCTCAACTCTTCAAATTTACACACGTGGAAAATGTAAAAATAATTGAAACAAGGACTCAGCAGGACATTTACTTTCATAGCTTGGCGGATTTTTGCCGTGAACGACAACGACGTTTATGCCGACCATTAAATTACCATAATTACCACCGTAACAACGCAATTTATTAGAATTTCCACGAAGATTTCCTCGACATACACGTGTGACGAGAACAATGTACTTTTCGTATAAAGATCATCCTTATCCTTGACGGTGTTTATGATGTGAAGACAGCACAAAAGAAAACGAAAATACAAAACGCATAAGCGCCGATTGTAAACAGTCGAGTTATTAGCCATTCGCCTTATTGACTTCCAAATGGAATTCGCAAATAAACTTTAATAAAAGTCGCACTCGGCAGTGCAGACGCACACTATATGGAAACAAAAGACAATTAGTCTAAAAGCATTTGCTTTTCTTTGTTGCAATTCCAGCGCTTCCTTTAACTTTTCGTTTTTCCTTTAAACTAATAAATGTTCAAAGGACATTGAAGCTATTGAAAATTATTTATGACAGGAATGTGCTCGAATAGTTGTTGCTTTAGCATGATGGGAAACCAACAAGTGTGTTTTCGGCTAAACTTTAACGCATCTTAGATGAGAAATTATAGTTCGAAATTAGTGAGTGTTTCGGTGGCTTCTCTGAAGCAATTTCTAATGATTCAACATTGGCTTATTCCGAGGATGTTGCGAAAGTTGTGGGAGTTTGCTGTTGATCTGCGGTTGTTGAAGTCGAGCCCAAAGCAAAACGCCAAAGTCACCCCATTCCGTTCTACGACTATTAAAGACGAGTGGGAAATTCATATTAATTATAACATTGCAAATTCGCATAAAATGAAATTTTTATCACGTCAGAAAATGTGATATCAGAACTCTCGTAAATTTCTTTTAGTGCACTGTTTCACATTATTTGATTTGATGGTAAAACAAGAAGAAGCAGTTGGGCAGCTTGAGTTGACCAAGAACAAACGATCGCATCGTGGAGACTTGAAGAGAAAACGGAATGCCATCGACGCCCACGGACACACATATTGAATGTTTAAAGCTTAAAACAAACCGCGCGTTCACAAATGACAAAATCGTTCGTTCTAGGAATTTTATAGAGACATATCCGATATGTAATCGCGATGACGATGTGAAACGAAGAATCGAACGATTGCCGTTTCACATCAAATTTTATACACGCGTTAATCCCAAGACATTTTAATGTTACAATTAACCATTGTCGTTGGCACCATAATAAAATATTTTAATTTCATCCAACTTAAAACGAATAAAAAGGTTGTTTTTTCTCTCTCTTAATATACATGAAAAAGATGTGTTTTGTGCTCAGCCTAAAAATTTGCTTTTTACCAGGCTCGCCGCGAAAGTAAACCCCAATATCGTTTAATAGGTGGCGCTGTATAAATCCAATATAATAGGTCGCGATCTCACTCATAAGCCATCTGTTGGCACAGCTTAGAAGCTGCGTTGATAAGGCCTAATCACTAAATTCCTGATCAGCTGATTTGATTTAATTTAGCACATTAACAATAAATAATTCCGACCTAAGCGACAGCTGTCGAAACAACTACAAAATTCCATTAAAAAATTTCATTAAACAAAAATCTTTTTTTACGAGCCGAACAAAGCTTCTTATTCGTTTCTAATAGAAAATTCTAGAAGTTGAAGCTTAGTAATACCAGAAGTATAAGGTGAACAAATATGACTTGTAAACTGTACACGTATCAGAAAACGAGAACGAATGCATGAAAGGTATGGGCATACCTATGAGGACGAGGACGAAGACGAGGAAGTCAAGCAAATCCCTGGCTAGGCAAATCTTTCGTTTTGTCGCCGAGCGCCCAAAGGATCGCTTCCTATCTTGAGTCTTGAGTTTGTTTAAGTCTCATACGAAATTTCATATCACGTATACGATTATTTAGTTTGCGCACGTACAGTGAACGGCTAAATGCAAGGAGAACTAATCCATCTACCGAGTGTTACAAGAACATCTCAAAACTTCAAACATATTTTGTTAAAGATTCTTCTTCTAAAAATGAGGTTGGCTTCACTTTGTAAACAGTGTTGGTTTATATTTTATATTCTTACCTATAGTGGGATAAGAGTGCGAAACCGAAACCGAAAGGACTCTATGCATATTACTCTGAACCTGCACTGAACTGAGCTGAACTGGTGTACCATATGGTATTGGATCTAATATTTTATGAAATTTAGTGTTCTAGCCAAGCATGAGCCGACACAACGCGCTTTACGACTCTTATATATGTCGGATTCCAAAGGATTCCAATAATTATTGAACGCCCAGGCCAGAAGCAACGAGCGGTTAAATTAATACAATTTCAAACGTGCTCGCAGCTCCAATGACAGCATGTCGATGAAGAAATTTATGTGCACTACACGTAACTATTATTATTTCTAATTAAATCGAAATAAATCACTTGACAATTTCTATACTATTCTAGTTCATGTTTATTTCTTTCAACTTGAACTTGTTTCAGCATTTAAATGTGAATTTCTGTAAATTTCTTACAAATTTGTGAACAACCTGTATGCGAAGAAGGAAGATATTACATGTTTTATGTGTTTACACAACCCAAAAGTTACTCATCTCAGTTTTGTTTGCCATTTTTTCGTGTTTTCCTTAAAAAAAAAAACATTTTGAACAAACAGAACGCTCAGTCAAACATCAAACTGCATACATAAATGGCAAACAATATCAATATGAGCAAACAATAAGTTAATCAAGCCAACAATTTCGTAATTTAAATTTAATGAAATACAAATACTACGCACCAGTCGAGTATAATTGACATTCAAATATCAAAATTGAAGATGGCGCAAATAACTTTCAATTTCCTCTGAGTCTATTAATATTTTCTGTTATTGCTGTTTTATTTGAACAATACACGCACATGAATAATAATCAAATGAAATGTAAATATTTTTCTGATGCACCGCTGTGTGCTATCGTTAAATAACTTGAATACAACCAGAGCCGCCTGAAGGACATAATATACAAATAAATTAAAAAATTTAGGAAATTTCTAAATTATTTCCCGAATAAACAAGAGTAAACAGATTTGATTGTTTTGTTTGTATATTTTTAAATTATTAGATTTTATATTATTGTTTACAAAATAAGACGGCCCTGGATACAACCAAGTTGGAAGATTATTAGTTAGAAGCCTACACATTTTATAATAGATGACTAATCTAGGCGCATCGTTTGTTTATGCCCATGTAATAAGTCAGTTATATTATTGATGCGATAAGTAATAATAAACTGAAATTTGAAAGAACTCTACAACTGTACTTATAGTACGATTGGAAATTGATTATTTGAAAAGTTCTAATCCGTTGTTGATTTCTTTACTTTGGGATTATGCATATTGAATAAATGCTCAGGCTGTCATTGGGACCGGCATTAAGCCATTTTAATATTAATTAATAGGATAAATAAGTGAATAAATAGGTTCCAGACGCGGATTATAATCTCGTTATGTAAATGACGCGCCTTCCACCGATAGATTGTCAATTAAATCCTCCCTTTAGTCCTTACCGAAAAACAACTTAATGCGTCAATCAAGCGCATTGATTTTATTCGAAATTCACTTAAGACGACAGCTCCCTTGGGATTTAGATATTTTTAATTACGAAATGATATAACTGCTTTATAATTTGTTGCAAGTTGCACACAATCCGAGTTAAATTGTTTCCAGAAAGTGTTATAAATAAGACATTTGGATGTGGATTTAAACTATCGAGAAAACTTCCACCGCACTTGTCCGAAGTTATTTAGGTATGAACGTGTCAGGCACGTGTTTAACTTTGCATAGAAAATCGATAACTTGACAAGTTTGTTGTTTTGTGCGGAGAAAGTTGGATTTCGATTTGGATAAGATTTGAACCACGATGCAAATTGAACAAACTTCCCATTTAATTCTTTCTTTATCGATCACTAAATACTTATCAATATGACAAAATGTACACATTTAAAATTAGCCATGAAAAATTAGCTACAAAATATTTGTATAGATTCTTGCTTGAAGATTGCTTTTAATTTATGCATTAAAGTCATTAAACGTTTGTTAGTTGTTTAGTTGTTAAGTGTCCATTAGGCATTTAACTAGAGATTTATCTGCAATGTTTGACTATTTAAAAGCAGCGAATCGATATTGTTATAGGATTATTGATGGAATAAGAAATAGGAATGGAATATTAGCCATGCAGTTCGTTTCTTGCGGCACGGCAGTCCGCAGTCGACGATCCAGGCGTCGATGCGCAGCCCACGCAGAAATTAAGTGTAGGTTGATTAGTCTTACATGCAGTCGACTCTTTCTTGCCACGGATGGAGAAAACAACAAGCGCACTGTTAGTATACAAGCTGTTATACTGGTACACATGCATCGTCACAGGCGCGGATGAAGAAACAGATGAAGGTGCCAAGGTACAAAAGATACAAAGAGATGCATGGACATTGCGACGCGACTGCCCATATGCACATTTACATTTTACCCACAGTCCACACAATCCAACTTCAACGACAAGTTACTTATTATTAAAAAATGTACGCTCTTGTCCTTTTCGTAATATATAATCAAAGGAAGCGTTGATTGTATGTATTTATGTAGAAAAAATATCCCAAAAGACAATGGAGGTGTTACGTAAACATTGAACGTAGATGAGGACACCATGTGAACGCACTAAGCCTCCTAAATTATGCTCGACATTGTTGTTGTCGTGATAACGCCAGGACATAACTTACTTTAATTTTCAACGTTTCCAAACATGGTACCGAGATATCACAAATTATCAAGCGCTAAAGTGCACTGAAAACAAAATTTGTGTTAAATTACTGCTGAATTAGTATGACATTTTACAACAATTTTACACTAATTTGTGAGTATTTTACACAAAAATGTCAATTTTTAAGTTTAAGTGTAAGTACATAATTTTAATTTTCAGATTTCATTGTCTGAAAATTTTACGATTTTTCCAAGCAGATTTTTTATTAAAGCAAATTTATTTACATTTTTGTTCGAATTTCCAATTTTACACAGGCGGTATAGATATTTGAATAATTACATTTGGAATATAATTATTCAACAAAATCAAATTAGGTTCATGACAAAGATAATTTTTGATATCTCTGTAGCAGTCTTATATTATGTTGTATACCTACTGATAACTTGATATAGCTCTAGATACACAGCATGTGCTGTAATTTGACACAATTCGGGTAGTAACAATAAACAAATACACTTGCACGTTTGCCTATAATTACGGATTGACAAAGAAAATCGATTTTTACTAAAGAGAAAAACACTGTTGATGTTTAGCATCAGTTTAAACGAGGCATAATTAATTGCAGCATCAAGTCATTAAAAGGTGGAGAAATAATTAACCTTAGCTAACAATTAGAAATTTATTTCCATAATTTACAAATTTAAAAATTAATGCCGATTAACTAATAATATGTTGCGCGCAAAAGATTCCACATTTTCACAATGAAGATACAAATTAAACAATAATTTTTTAAAAGGATAAACCCAAAAGGTTAATTTCATAGTACTGTATTGGTAATTGATGGTATTTTATTCATAAAGAACAAATGAAAAGCAAATAACGCAATATGAAGAAGATAAAGTTCGCCTACGTGAAAAATGTAAGCAGTGACAAAAAGATTATTATTCTACAAATGCTATACGAACAACACAGTTTAAATTTTTACATCAGTAAATAAAAGTTGAATTTATAAATGCAGAATTCATTGAAAATTCATAATAAATTTATGGTCAAAAATAATCACAATAATCACAATAAAATTTTATTCTTTCGAGTACAGCACTCGACGTTGTTTCGTAATTTGAGACAGAATATTGCAAAACTGAATTAATTAAACTTATTATTTCGTTCAATATTTTAAAGTTATTGTTTACTTTAAGTATTTGCAGAACACAAAATGCGAATTTAATGATGAAAATTGCAAATTGCACTGACCCTAGCGCGAGCGATTCAACTCGCACTTCAACTCTAATTTCCCTAACTCGTCTCGGCGTAAATAGTAAATTTCGCGCTTAAGGATAAAAAGATTAATTTTCCCGACCTGCTGCTATGGTTACGGACGGCAAGAAACAAAAGGGCGCCAAACAAAATTCAACCGGTATTAGTTGTAGTTCACATTGAGATGTTGTTTACAAAATTAAATTGTTAAAATTTAATGAAAATAAAATTTTATTACTTTATATTTACTTTTTTTTAAAAAATGAAGTTTGAAAAATGTAAACTTTTTTGTTATTTTCATTTAATGTTATTTGTTGTTTTAAATTTAAAGAGCTGGACACATTGTATAATACGAGTAAAATAGGAGTTAAACAACTCAAACAGCTTAAAATTATAGCGGATAATAGCCAAATACTACACCCGTATTCGTGTTATATGAACAAAGCAAGTGCAATATGCCACGTTAGTCGGAATTTGTATAATTTTGATTCGCTCCTTTTGATGTACCACCCAAGCTACCGTGGGTGCTTCATTAGCATCGTTTTTGCACGCGTCGTTTACGGGCAAAACGCAAGGTATAAGATGAGCAAGCACCGCAACGCAAAGCCAAAACACGAACAACAAAAAGTTAATTACAAACAGTAAATGACTTTTCTCATCATGACATCATGCATGCATGCGTGTACCTATATGTGACAAATTATTTAATAAAATCATATTCCATATTTATAGAGCTATGTAATTTACATTCTAAATAAATTACTGATGCTTATTATGCTTAGATTTTATATGCAAGTTTTATACTCGATGTTAAACAGGAAGATTGGATCGCATAATATAAATGAGAATCTGCTTAACATTGGCAATTGCTTGCTATTTTTATGCTCAGCTTATGCAAAAACGTCGCCGTGATTGAATTTGTCTTCTCAAAACCAAAGTAGACAATACAGAAGAAAATTTAAATAAAACACACAATTTATTATTAATTCAATAGTTTAATTTAATACGACTTTCTGCTGGCTGAGGTTACGTCTCATTAAATTTAAATTCGATGTGATTTAATTTCATTAGTTTTGAAATTTATTCAGATGGGTTGGTTCATGTTCATTGCCTTAATGATCATCAAGCAAAAGTAAAAATAATAATAATATGTAAATAAATGATGAACGCGCGGCGATGCTTGAAATTACGATGACAAATGTTCCGATGTCATGGCATTTATACAATTCTATTATCCCAACACTGAACACGCCATGCGACGTCTTCTTTCTGTAATAATAAAACTAGTGCATTTGATATGTAAAGTTGCATTTATCTATGCTATCTACGACGTGTGCCTTCTTCTTTATTATATTATTTTAAATGCCTTCATGCACATGAACTTCGTCATTGTAACTTAACTACAGCTACAAACGTGTAGAAGATACAAGTTTCCCCCTATCATGTCATCTTCACATACAAACAAGCTTCGCATTGAAAATTGAATTTCAAAGAAAAATATACTTGAAGCTTAAAGTTTTCCTCTTTGACAAGTTTTTCATAATTAAATGTACTGGAAACAAATATACAACTTGAACGTTGCCGGCGTTAATGCATTAGAATTTAAGATTTTCAACGAAAACTGAAAATGAATTTTTATTTCTTCCTTTCGTATTAAAACCTCATTGCAAGAAGAAAACTGCACACTGCAGAAATAAGTAATTAACGTGTAATTTAATTTAAAAGGTATTATCATCTTAAATGATATTTTTTCACATGTTTCGCATTCTGCTGCCATGTAAACACGTGTTATGTGCATGAAACACAAGATACCATGTTACACGAAGCCACTTTATCCCTTCGACATCATATGTAGTAAGTATAGAGATGCGTTTCAAATGTTTGTGCTGGCGCACGTACGCAGTAGGTAAACATATTATAAAGGTACTTAAAGTCTTCATGTGTTAGATGAGAATGCGATAATTAAATGCTAAGATATAGCTTTTCATCTTCGCAATAAAATTAAAGAAAATACTGAATACGAATGCGAAGATTGCTTGCTTTGAAGTGCAAAACGTACAACTAAACAGCCGAGGCTTAAATGGAAGAAGAAGTTATTACGCGCCTTGTTTTTCTTGTGACTTTTTTTGCAAGTCGATAAGAAATTCAGTGAAAAAAAAATCTGTCGCAGCTTACATCTTACTTGCTTGTTGCATTTTTATATTATTTAAATCAACATGTTGCGTATTTTAAAAATAAACTTGAACAGTACGAATGCGGAATGAGCATTAACAGAAAATCGCGATGTGTGTTCCCTTGAAGACTTGTTGTTGGTAATCAAGAGAGACATGATTCACACTCATCTGAAACTGCAGAAAGAATTGCTTCGATCTGCATTTAAATATTTAAATATTTGAAATTTTATTCTCCGATGAATCAAGCAAAAGCCACGGGTTTGAAAGCAACCAACTTTTCGGTTGTTTTTTGAGTCGTTTGAGCGTCGTCGTCGGGCAATCTAATTAATAGCACAACGAACAACATATGCCGACATTAATTAGATGCATCTGTGTGCGTCGTACCTGCTTATACAATTTCGAGAAGATTCTTACCGAGCTAGATAACGATCGATTTATTGATATAATTACCGTTAGACTTGCATATTATGTGATGCTATAGTCGATATAGTTTAAGTTTAACCATGTAAGCACAATGTCGGGTATAAAACGGAAACTTTACGACGTGCACACTGCTTATAGATATTTGTTAACAATAATTAATTATCAGATCAGGGTTTTTCTACGTGCATGGCGTGATGGATAAGCTGCTACTTTATGGCCGAAACAATTTGCGCAATTTTCAATTTAAGCGTTTTAAGTCTCGATATACTCTTATTAGATTAATATAATAAAGTTGGAATTGGCATGTAACGCAATTCGTGCAATTCGTTCGCAATAACAATAAAAGCGCAACTGCGACTGCAATGTAGTAATTTCGCGGCGCTGCAGCATGAGCAACAAGCGTATATTTTACAAGAGCACTCGGCACGTCATCTTCAACCAGTACTGCAGCACATTGTAAATAATATTAGTATAGCACATCTCGCCATTAAACGATGATTTGTGCTGCCATAATTGAATATCGAATTGAAATCTTGCTTGATGCAATGACAGCACACACACCTTTCTTGTGCGATTATAATAAAATATGCGGCTAAATTGTTGCCATTGCCAGCATCCCAACACGCAATCTGCGTCTGAAGAGCAAGTTTCACTTGAAATTCTTGTCTTCGGCGTCATGGCCTTGTCCTTGTCCCATCTTCATCTCCATTATTAAGTTTTCGCATTTAAATAACTAAATTTTCATTTCACAATTACTTTTTAAATTTCCATATTTCATCTGGTAGTAATTTCTGAATCGACTGACGATAAAATATCTTCGCAATAAAAGAACATGTTGTCATGCTGAATTTCGTCCTCGAAAAGGATACTCAAGAATTCCTTGTTAAATATAATCGCTGCCTATAAAAATTGCTTTCAGACAGAGTTTCGCTTCAGAAAATGGCGTATTATTTACATATTTATATTTATTTATACTCAAGGCATGATTTATTTAAATCAATTAAGGAGCAAATTGCCTATAGACTTATTCTCTTTACAAACCAATTTATATTTGCGAAGAAAAAATTTATTTGAAAAAGATAAAAGAGGATTTTATTACCGCTTTTAGCTAATTATAAAAGATGTTCGAATCCACTTCAATTAAAATTTCAGTGCGCGAAATATGGCAGCAAATAAAATAATTAGCGGACATTTAGTATGCTCTCAATATGATTTAAACCATAAAAGTGCGCACTCTTTATACAATTACGACATGCCCATCGCCGTATATCAGTAGCGCTGCACACTGCACGTAATATGAAAAGTGCGAATATTATTACCCTTTATACGCGCATACAATTTGCATATCGCGGCTTGCGATTCGTTCCACGAATAACAACTCGTTCTTCTAACGACACATAACTCAGCCAACAAGACGCGCTTCATCTAAACTACGAAAGTAAACCGATCGGTATTCGATCCGCATTATACACTAGCATGTGTTGCCAAAGGAAAAGTTCGCGCTAGGAAAACTTGCAAGGATCCGAGGAGGATGAATTGCCGTATAGATTGTAATTATGTATGCTAATATGTCAATTAGCCAGCGTGTATGTGCGCTTCTTGTTGTGGTTGCTCGTGTGCTGTTGTTGCTTAAGTGCAATTAGACTGTAATTACACAGGTGTACTAAGTCTATGCAGCCTATAAACTACTCAATGTTTCCTAAGACACAATTTCACCGCATTTTCTTCGCTCTTTTGTGCCCGGAACACTCTGTAGACTAACCGGAAGTTACTTTGATGCATTCGCTGCATTCATGCAAACTGCTAGCAAGAAGCAAAAGATAAATATCGGGTAGTTGGTTTATTAAATTAGATTTTTCAACAACAGCCAAGTTTTCATCATGTTTACTATCGATTACCGCACATAGCCATCCATTCCAACATCAGAATCGGATGATTAATGTAAGTACTTTATGAATACATTAGTTTTCACACAGAATGCACTTTGCAGAAGAATCAAACAAGGAGAATTGCAACGACATTGTTATGAGTTATAAATATGATTTTATGAACGTGGCGTAACGATAGTTTATTGATAGATGCTGTTGCTGATGTTGGCGTACTAATAAATTCCGTTGAGCCTTTTGTTTGACGTCGCCCGGTTTTGTGGATTTGTGTGTGGACTTGCGGTTGTCGCGAGCGTTCTTGTTGGTTCAGTGCTTATGTCAAGCCTCGAACACAACGAGTCATCAAGTCTGCAGACGCGAGTGACACAAGTGAACAAATATCAACACGCCTATCATTCTTGCAGAAACGAAAAAAATTGCACGCCATATGTTCAACAACTTATTCAAATTTTGCGTCATTAGATTCAGATTATTGACATGAAAAGGGTACCTGCGCAATTTTCATATTCAACGAAAGCAAAGCACATTCACGCTCAACTCAAATTACATTCAAAACATCTTAAGTTGACATTATGATTTCATCATAGATAATTTTTAGTCATTGACACTAAATGAATTTGTCACAATAAATTAATCATGCAAACAAAATCATATAGAAAATCATAAAATTGCGAATTAGAACTGATTAGACTATTTTTGAAAAACTAACCTCAATACTGTCAATCGTGGAATTATGACATTCCGCTCAACATTTATGGCTCACTCATATCCAGTCATATCGTTTATTCATTCAAGACATGTGAAGTCAACTTCAGACTATATGATTTCATCATATCCGCCAATAAGTAAACAGCCTGTATAATTATGTCATTAGAAATCAATCACAAAAAACATACAGAAAATCATCAAGAATTGCGAATTAGAACTGATTAGAACGGATTAGACCTTTTTTGAAAAACTAACCTCAAAACTGTCAATCGTGGAATTATGGCATTCAGTCTAAATGTTGATCTTTATGATGTTGAATGATGAAATCATATAGCCTTAATTATACTTTATTTACAACAGATGGTGCGAATTTATTCTTACAATGAACTAAGCATACTTTTTTGTAAAAACGAAGATAGAAGAAGTTCACGGTACTTGTAAAAACAAAGCTTTTACAATTAAAGCTCGACGAAAACGAAATGCACGAAACACGTGTTCAGTTCAGTTAAATCAGGCAAAAGCTCAGAGGAGTCTGAGCGCGTTACATTAAAGAAGAAGGTTTCTCAAGCGAATTAGGTTCCAATTATACGATTACTATCAGCAAACGGGATCTTGCACCAATTATCCTTGCTTTCATTGCTCAATGTGTTGTCGTCCTTGCTGAAAGAACACGAAAACTATTCGCGAACTTGTACAAAATGGCGTCGTATCATTTTATCTAATGCTGATTTTTTTCCTCCGAATTTGGTTCGCGCAAATTTCACGATAAAATTTGTTGTCGTTACGACAGCTAACAACCAAGTAATATTCAAACGCATTCAAAGTGTCTTATAAAACAGCAAACGGCTTCAGAATGGCAATGCATGAAGTGCAAGACAAAAGTGACATTTTCACACCTTGAAGCTCGGTAGGAAATTGCCAATTATGCTAAACTGGCAACGCCATTTCAATGATTGCAACTGCATTCGCATTGCCATATATGTGCCACTAACAAACGGTAACAATTTCAAAGTGTTCAACAATCTGGAGCACATTTTAAAAGCGCACGCGAATTGGCTCAATTTTCATGCATTCAAACTCGAAGAAAATGCTCGCGCTAATGAATCAAATAAAGAAGCAAATTTGATCCACACGCACGTGGGAAACTGAATTGACTGAATGCATTTAAATTGAACGGCAGGCAGGCGTGATAATGATAAAGTCTCGCATTCAAGTCGATTGTCACCCACGTGCAAATACCATGTATCATTGCGTTGTCAAAATAGATATTCCCACACCTGTGAGAATGAATGTGCTGAATGCGAGGAAAGTGTAACAATCGAAGACATCCCACTTAATAATCGTGACAATGACAACTACTAGGACGAGTACATCCTTCGATTTTCAATCATTTTATTCATGCGTGATCCTGACCGTTTTAGACAGTTTATGTTGAAATAAAGAGTGCTCCAAAAACAAATTCTTGCATCTTTTGAAATTTATTTTCACATGTCAAATAATGGCGCGTTTTTTGCTAACGTCTTATAATGGAATGAAGCTTCCGGAAATATTTTGCACTTTCCCGATTATTTTTGCTTCCAATCTTTCTTCATCTTGAATTCCATTCTCATACGTGACCAAAAAAACGCGCCCAATGTCAAATCATTAGATCAGTGGCGTATATTTGGATTGACAAAATAATTGACGATAACTTCAAAACCGTTTACTATTTTTGAAACACTCTGTATAAATAGTCAAATAATTTATTTATTATTGGTAAAAACTAATATAAAACTAGAGTGAGAATGCAACAAGTTGAGTTCATTCGACACTCGACTTTTCAAACTAGAACAAAATTGAAAATGCACTGGGTCTAGTTAATTAATAAAATATCTTTTGTGTTCATTTCAAACCGCACATGGTAAAAGCTTGTTGGTGTGAATATTTCTTCATTTATTTGCAGTCTAGCTACGTTGGTGTAGATTGTGTAGGTTCATGCATACCACAACGGCACAACGAAAAGGCATAACGATATAAATCGTCCATTTTATTCTCATGTTGCGTGCTAATCAACCCCCGAGTTTGCATACCATTCTTAATTTCAATCCTGTGCCCGCTTTCATTTTCATATTTCATTTATAGAAAATAATTGAATATTGTATTATTGAATTCAACATCAACAGCTTTATTTAGTTAGTCGAATTCGAAATTTGAATATGCATTCCGTTCGCAAATTTATAAACAGAATTCAAATTGGAAGCTGAAACAAGGTGGAAGACAAAAGCTTGATACCTGTGATTGATTCTTATTTACGACGCACCTTGCATGCTTAAATTACTACGCAATAAAGAATCGAAACACTTTTATATGCGCGTGTTTATTTCAAAGTTTTATGCCTGAAATGTTACGCTATCTTTAAATTGGTTCAGACTTAATTTTACATCACTGAATCCACTGGAATAAAATATACTTATTTCAATAAAAAAAATTAAAATGAAACTCACTTTACAGCGTATTGTTTTGTTTTTTATTTGTATTTAATGTTGGAATTTTTAACAAAAATGTCGCTATATCGACAACTATGTATTCAAGATAGTCCTTGATCATTTTATCGCGAACTCAATCGAATCCACTTCCGCATCTTCAAGTTGCATTTAAAATAGTGTCACATATGGAAAAATCATATGAACAAGAAAACATATGGCAATTTTGTCGCTCTTTGAGTATAAAAACAAAACCGCAAAGAAACAAAAAAATACATAACATCAAATTGCGTCTTTGTATTTTTTTATAAAACGCATGCTTGAAATGCTTGAATATTCTTCAGCGACGCGCTGGACGCATATCAGCATTCCGTTGCAGTTCAGATTCGGCCGTCATGCACTACTGAGTGGGCGAAGGAATATCATTAATGTGAAGCTCGACCATTGCCATCGCCAAGGCATGTATCAGGCATGAACTTGCCGTTCTAAAAGTTACTTAATAAATAATCACAATATTCAGCTCACAGCGGCTCTAAATAAATAACAAAATGCAAAACTTTTTGTGGCGAATTTTTTTTTATGTGTGTAAACTGCAGTCATTTTTCATTTTGTTGCGAGCAAATTAAGTTGGCGATACGAATGGGCATTAATAAAATATGCGTTCGAATTCGAGCCTCTTAAACTGCGTTATTTATCGCCGTGCGTCGTTGAATTTTTCGATTTTGTTTTTTGCAATTTGCACTTGTAATTGGGACGAAAGCGAAATTTTGTGACACGTTTACTACAGCGCTGGTTTTTGTTTCTGTTTTCAATTTACTTCAAATCAATATAAATATTTACACATTTTCGAAATAACGAACACAAATCACACAGTTTATCTTTGGGTTTCGACTGTAATAAGCGCTCATAAACGTCCCAAAGCATGAGCAATAAGTAATAACGCATACATTATGTATGTACACTTGCTTAAAAATATACTTAATTATTCAAAATTTTCAATATAGCCAAGGAAGAAGAGACTCGCACACAAATCATTTCTTACAAATTGGGAAAATTTTCAGCCGACGACAAACATGCCAATTACCACTTAGTCATTTCTTGTTATCTATAAATAATAAAGTTGGAAGAAACAAAACCAACTAGCAAAAGGACAAACACTTTAAAAACAGGGCCGGTTTTTGGCCGATGTAACGATTTCAATCAATATTTTTCTAAACTTTGTTCGTTATTGTCCAATCATGTTTTTCTTAATTTAAGTTAATTAATATCTAATTAAATAATACATTTTATATTTTTAGGGTAATATTGGGGCTCCAAAATAATTATCATATTTTTTATATGCATTAACATTAAAAACTTTAAAATATAAACAATGGCATTACTAGTTAAAGCTTGAACTTCTTGAAGATATTTTACCCCCGGGGTGGCTCCAGATACATTCAAGAAACGCGTTCAAAGTCTAAATATTAATGCTTGTAATTACACGCACAACGATTAATTACCAATTAGTTAGTAGCTATAAATAAGTTTTTATGAAAGCTGCGTGTGTTTATTATGCGGCGCCGAAGATATTAACATGCAAAGATGCCTTTAACAGCTTTAAATAATACAACAAATAAAATAAGAATAAAACTTTAACCTAAAGAATATTTCCCGCATTTGAATTGTAGTTTTGTTCGTTATAATGCACGATAATATAATTTAATTGTGAACAAACTTCGGCTGCAAACAAAAAGACCCAAAAGTGTCGCATTGTTCCGGTATACAAGTCGTTAAACTGTGTACAAGGAAATTATTAGCTTGCTGTTTAACAACGTTAAATTACTTTGAAAAGTTCAAAAGTCTAATTTCCGAGAACATTCGTCCTGAAACTTGTAGGTTTATGCGTTATAAGGTCGCAAACTTTTCACTTTTCCAGTGTAAATGATTTTATTTGTCAACAAATTAATGTAACTCATAGAATAAATACTCATAGAATTTTCAATGATTTTTCTTTATTACCACGTAATAAATCAATTAAGTATTTTAATTACTTTCTATTATCATTGAATAGATTAAATTAATTTTAATAAATAAGATTCACTGCATGAAAGAAAGAAATTGTAAACTAAAATAAAATCTATCAAACATTAAATTCGAAAACTGAAATCGAAAATGTTTCAATGTTAAAAATAAAAAAGATTCAAATAGCGAGCAAAATGCATTGTTGTTCAAGCGCCGAGTGGTGAGAAGTTGAGGATGAGATAAGAAAGAGAATAACGGAGAGCGTCATAGCCGCCGCGACGCGACGCATCTCTGGCTTGCTGCTAGCTTGCTTTTTGTTCGACTGCGAGATTTCGTAATTGCATACTCTAGATACTCATCGAATTTTCAATGATTTTGCTTTATTACCGCGTAATAAATCAATTAAGTATAATAATTATTTTCTATTATCATTGAATAGATTAAATTAATTAAAAATTAAGTTTTAATAAATAAAATTCACTTGTATTTTGAGAATTTCATAGATTCTATGAAGAAATAAATTGAAAACTAAAATAAAATCCATCAAACATTAAATTCGAAAACTGAAACCGAAAAGGTTTCAATGTTAAAAATAAAAGGTTCAAATCGCAAGCAAAATGCATTGTTGTTCAAGCGCCGAGCGAGGTGAGAAGTTGAGGATGAGATAACAAAAGAGAAA
>JARJDT010007912.1:0-13677 GCA_030264655.1 Leptusa sp. GC000079
ATTAATCGTTTAACGATTGTGTTTGTGTGCGTTTTTCTATTATTATTTATACAAAACACAGTTTACTGAGCGTTAAATGAGTTTACAAGAAAAGTAGTGCATATTAATAGCAATTAACTGTTTATCGCGTACTAACAACTAAAATTGATATTGATGGTTTGAGCATAAAAGAATATTGAACTTTATTAGAAAAGTGAACAAAATTGAAACAGCACTTGAAACTGGTCTTAGCAAATCAATTATTGAAACATTTTAGACTTAAGTCAACAGTCAATTGAAACAATTTACAATTAAAACGCGATTCATTGTTATACAACATCAGGAACTAAGAATTTGTAGTCTTCCAGAGTTACTTAGCAACATGGCACAACATAACCTTTAATTCCTTAGTTATGTGCCGATTGTACAGCAATCTAAAACAAGATTAGTTGCATTTACTCTTCCTACAATCCTATACAGTTGTTAAACGAATGTGTTTGTCTTGTCTCTTGTCTTGTTACTTGATAGAGTTACAGTAATACCATCATTTTCGTAGTTAAGTCTTAACTTAACTCATTACATAATTGACATTTTCACGATACTATGGCGAAAGCTGCCTTTCATTCTCATTCCTCATGACTTACAATATTTGCATTATGGCGATATGAGAATTTCTAATTTCATTTGTATAGTAAACATATTGACTTTAAATTTAAATTGAAAGCTTGTGTGTAACAACCTGTAGATATTTCTTGTGATCGGTATAATTTCAAGCAATTTTGCGAATCTGCTCGACATGAGACATGACATAACAACGTAAATGAAACATGGTAGTAAATTGCTACCGTGCATACCTACAGGATTCATAGATACAATTAAAGTACCACTATGTTGATTGCGAAGAATCATAGTCCGAAACGAACCGAGTGTGGTCGTGTGGTGTTATTTAACCATTTATTATATATTTATTTCAGTCTAGTTTCATCTTTCTAACGAAATGCTTGGCGTACAAAATTCTTTACTAGTTGTGCGGGCAGGGCCAGAACAATGTTTTAATTGTGTTTTTAATTGCCACATCCTTATTTGGCGAAAGTTGTCACAGTTGATCAAAAATAAAAAATGAAAGATGTATAAACACTGGATTTTCTACTGAATGTGTAGCAGTAGTTTTTAACTATATTAACTTATTATTTATTAATTGCTAAGTTATGGGGGGTAATAAAGTTTGGAAATATGCCGGCCGGTTTTAAACTTGCTCGAAATAGAATCGGAAGCTGATTAGATAGCTAAATTCAATGCATTTATTTTTTATAGATTAAAACTTGATAACATTATTCCAATATTTAATGAAAATGTTCTAAGTCCTCAATAATTTAATTCATTTTAAGGATTACAGCACGATTTCAGCAAGATACGAAATTGGGGCAAGTTTAATAATATAGGTCACCAAAACCACCTAGAAAAACAGTCTTGACCGCACATAACCGAACAAAACTTTATTAATATTAATAAAGTGCTCTTAATTCACCCTCAACGTGAATATTTTGTAGTTGTTTAATATACCTAAATGATGGCACATGCACCATAAATTGCTTCTCGTTCCGAAACTTCTGACAGGGCCTTGTTTTTGCTCCACACATTTCTCCAGTCTAGGGAGATTATTTGGTCAGGTCGCTGCCTGTGTGTTGGTGGCGGTTGGCGGTGGTGAAGCACCATCAGCAACAACCATCCTCTACATACACTCATGCATTCATACATGTAATTTGTATGTAGTACACATAGCTTGGTTGGGTTTGGAATGAGAGTTGTCGTCGTCGTGTGTGCAGTTCGAAAATGGAACGCGCATTGGCCCAGATCGCCGGGCCGGGTTGCGCGTGCGACCTCATTTTCTATCGACCTGCGACCTACTTTCGGTCGCGATCTGTACCACAAGCAGAAGAGGAGGCAGCCGCGAAGCCGGCTGCCGGCACGTGCATTCGACCCAAATATAGAATTCATGCTAAATACGGACCGATGACATACATACACAAGCATAGCTCACAAACTCCAGAAATGCATTTTGCGTTTGCTGGAACTATACGGAAGTCATTTCGAGTTTATCTTGGTGTCAAATTAACATTCCTTATACGCAACTTTCAAATAAGCATCAAGTGGACATCTTCGGATTTATTTATTTATTTAATTTGCAATAAACACTTTCAATCACGATATACAATGAAGAAATCTGCATCGCAGTTTTACAATATGATGCAATGGTTTATTCACATTGGATGTCGTTTTTCTCTCTCAATGAAATCGATGCAATTTACACCCGTTATTGTTAGATCTCAGATTATATCTTTTGCAATATCATAATGTTGGCACATTGTTGATCTCCTCACCAGGCTTCAATTCTATAGGCATTCTTGTGTTAATTAAATCATTATTGCTCTTATCGGATTCGTTTATGTCATTCATCATTTTCTCCTTCGTCAGTTCAATATTAAAATATCAAGAAATGAGAATATTGAAGATAATGCAATAAGTGCATTGTCAATCTAAGCGTGAACCCATATATTTACACAGTTGATTGCCTTTTTATTAGTCTTCCATCATTGGTAAATTGTAAATTACATAAAGCAAAGCAAATTGTCATCATCAAGAATTCGATTTGTTTAATATGTTTGAATAATGAGTACACTTGGTGTATTTGGTAGTTGACATAATTGATAATCGACCGTCATTGTGCGTATCTAACATGCGTATTTGGGACGCTCCTTTGTCTGATTGTCGGTTCAATCAAGTATAAATGTGCCAGCAGCACTTAAATTCTTAGATTCAAGTCAACACCGCACTTAAGATGCATACTTTGATTGTTTGTCCGTTTGTCGTTTAGTTTTATGCGCGACACGGAATAAAATAGGACGCGGAACAAGATGGAAATCGTTGTAAAATAAAGCATATAGGAATAAAATGATCATCTGGCAAGCGACAGTGACAGTATAGCGAATCAGCCTCGCCCTGGCTGAAATCAGGCCTGGCTTCCGGTTCGAGTTAATTTGATGAATGCGTTCGTAAATGCTTTCGGTTTGGTTGTAATCAGGCCATAATTATGCGCGCTTATTTATCAGTCATTTAAATACTACCGGAATGGTTGAGGTTAAGTTTTCACTCGAAACAATTTCTCTTGCAATTCATTTCAAGATTGTTTTGTTCAATTTATGCTATATTGACAATTGAGATTGAGAACGAAATAAAGTGAAATTAAACGTAATAGTTAGTATCCACTTGCTTCATCGATATCGCACTTGCTAGTTGTTTCATCACGAAGTGAACCAATAATGCAATGTTCGAGTTGGCGCTGATGACGTTGCGACAAAGCGGTTTCTCCGACTCAAACGCGCAACGAGCCGCGAATCGAGTCGGCTTGCGCTCTTCACGATCAGCAAGTCAGCCAGCGTTTCATTGTTGATGGTGCAAACATTGCTGGCCTAGGTTTGCTTCGCCATAGCTTTGGCACTATGGCTGTAGCCTAGGCTCGTGCACTTCTCGCGCGAGTTGATGCGAGCAGCTTCGGCGCTTGTAGTTGTAGCTAGCGGGCGCGCGTTTGACCCACTTACCCAATTTTGGTCTTTTGTGTGTGCCTTCTCGCACAAGTCGCGCAACGCAATGGAAATTGTACTATGTATGACACAAAACACACATATTTACATGGACGAGCAATTCAAGCACGCAGAAAACATTGAAATATTGTACAAAACACAAACGTATCGGTTGAAAGTTTTTATCAATGTTTTCATGGCGCGTTTAAAAGCACACATGAAACACTAGCATCATAGCGACACCGTTTTTAATAGGCGTTGATAGCACTGCGTAACACTTACATTGTAATTTCCAGATATAGTTAAAAATTAAACTTGAAATTGAAATATAATGCGTGCCATGAACATTCATTTATAAAGTCAATGAATAAATGAAGTATCTCAACACTTTCAACACATTCTTCAACTAACCGCAAGTCAAGTAATCATAACTAATTCGGATACGAACAATAAATAAGCTTAATATGCTATTTTAATTCTCAATGACAATTGGGGCGTGAAAATTGAAATAAATGCATTTCCACTTGCTACTTGCATACTTCTTGTGCAGTAATTGTTTATAGGTTCGATTACGACTTCCAGTTACATCCACATTTCGCAATTAATTATAGCATCATTCTTAATAAAATAATAATATGTTTGATTAAACAAGAAACAAATATTTTTACACTTTGACTTGAGGTCTTGATATGTTTGGACAACATTCTACAATTTATATTTGTAAATAACTATAAATTATTCAAATAAACATTCTGTGCGGATTTTTCGTATATGCATGAATATTATTAACTACATAATATTATAAATACAAATTTGAATTGCAATCATGCGTCCTTATACATTGAAAATTTGAAATGGTAAACAACGATTACGTCATGAAATTTATGCGTACATTTATAACATAACTAGTTAGTGAATATCGCTGTTTTGTTTTTGTTTATATTTTAAGCTTTAGCTTTATACGCTTTCGTATCAAATTAAATTACTGAAAAATTTACATTGTGGGATTTCCGCAAACAATTTGTCTGTTATAACATGACAATACACGCGCATATTAGGCAAATATACGCGTAATGAAAACGTCAATTGATGGCGCTTTCGTTGTTGTTGTAAATAACAAACTATGCTTATTTGTAATATGTAATAATTTTCATGGACGCGCATGCCGTACACGTGTAGTTGGTTTTTCGACAAACAATTATTTCACTTTTAAATTGCCACTCAGCCAAGGCTTTTTCAATGAACAAAACAGACACGAGCCGCTATGTTAAAGTAAACAAAAGTAAACAAATAGTAGCTAGTAGTAAATGAAAGTGTTCGGCATCAATTATGGATGCAAACTTGTAGGAAGAACGAAACGAAGAAAAACATTTGGAAGTAATTAAAGTCGTGCCGTTGTCAATGTTTAATTTAAGCCAGGGGCACAATTTCTAGGTTAAATTATAAAAAATTAAATGTCAAGACATATTAAATTGGTAACGCCCTGTTGAAATTGTTGCTTCTATAGTTATATTTCAAACGATGCGAGTATAACATAAAACATACGAGCGATTCATCAAACGTATTCAAGTGGTGAGTTAGCTAACATTTCGCTCAAAGCGCGTCCGCGCATACACTTGAAACGCTTTCGTCTTTTATTGTCGATGTCGACGGCGAATGAGTAAATTGTGATGAATGTGTTACGCCGATGTTTCGCAATCGCAGGGTGCGCGGCTACGAAAAACGAAATGAATTGACCTAGTAGTAGAGTTCCCCAGGCCCCCAAAACACAAGCCAGCGATTAGCTACTAGACGCAGAAAAAAGCAAGCCAAGTGCACACATCGCCATCGCCTGAAAGAGCCCGCGACCTACCAAGCGAAGCGTCGACGATGACGACGAGAAGCGGCGCACGCCGCGCGACTTCACCGTAAACTAGAACTTTTGACCTCGTTTTCTGCGCGTTCTGGTTTTATACCTTTTCTTCGTCTTTCGGTGTTCTTAGATCTTGGCAACTTTTCTTAACGTGTATGCGCTTCAAAGCGAAGCGCAGATTGCGGCAAGCTCACATCTTATAGGTTAGGTTTGCTTACTTGATAAAAATCGAATAGCGCATCGCACACTGCACGAAAAGAAACTTTTCGTTTTATGTGCGCGGCATTAGTTTCACTTACTTTGTATGTAAGTATACCTAATGCAACAATGCATGTAAGTTCTTTGTTTTGTGCTTTTATTGTTGTGACACAAACAAAATCGCGATACATTGCTTCTTTGGTGTATTCGCATTCTGGTGAATTATATTAACACTTTCATCAGTTTCATCACAAGCCGAGACTGAGATTACCATACAACATACTCATCCTCATCAGATAAACTTGGAAGTTGTTCCGAAAATGTAGGCAAACGTGAAGTATTGTTGAGATCTCTTGAAACTGAGTAAGAAAATGTTAGGCCACGAACCTGTCCCATCCCATCTATAAATAAAAACATGAGAAAACATTTGTTTCCCAACATCAGCAGCATTCACGTTGTTATGCGCACTCAATAAAGTGAAATTCTCAAATTTCTAGCCCAAGCGCGCAAAAATAATCACAAATAATTATACCCTACAGCAATATAACCTCAACTCAAGCAGTCAACCAAGAACTGATAGATAGAAACAATGATTAATTGCCATTACAAAACTAATTAAGTGAAAGATATTTATTGATATGCTGCAAATAGACTTTCATTTGTTTCTTTTTGCGTTTACATAACCAATCTTAGTTACAAGCCGTGAAATTTGGACAATTTTCTCGAAATTCTGTATATATTTATTAATAGAACAGTGACGTCGTTCAGCCCTACGATGCACCACCTACAAGTTGCCCTTTTTAGCCCAGTGGTCGGCGTAGTACGTTACATGTCCACCGACGCAAACCGCAAGTGCTTCAGTTTTTGCGTGGGCACTTAATCGATTCGCAATAAAATGCGAGCTTGCTTTCGCCCAGCCGGCCGCGTCTTTTCACTCACTTTCTGCGACAGTGACAGTAAGCATCGGCGCCCGCACGGGGCACATCATGATAATCACGTTGCTTCTTCTATGCTTGCACACTCAATGAACTGCATTGCTGCGTAACTGATTCTCATTTATGTAACATCCTACTGCGTGGCGCCCACGCCGTCGCATTCGTTTGTTCACATTTTCTTCCTTCCAAGTCCGTATCGAGAACGTGATGCATCTACATAATCAGAGCACATATAGTTTGCTAGACTAACGCAACTCAAATGGTAAGAGCAAAGTTTGAAAGGGCACACGTTTGGCCTTTCGCTTTGCAACATGTCAAGCAAGTGCGTAGTCGTTACCAGTAACCAACCAACGCCCACAGCTTTTTTATGCGTGTGCAATGTTAAGTGCACGAATAATAAGCGCCCGTTTAATAGATGAGTTGCAACACAACTGTCATAAATAAAGGAACAAATGGGTATGTGTCGCGGTATAATGGAACAAACAAACAAGTAAACAAACAGCGAAGTGGTGCAATATATGTAATAACTGCCCACTCTTTGGCCTATTAACTCAAATGTGCAACAGTCACACAAGTAAATTGTTAATCGAAAACGCATTAAATAAGATTCAATTAATTTCTACCAAAAATAATTTTATGTTTGAGTTTGAGGTTGCTCTTTGGTGTTGTTGATTGGCTTTACGTAATTTTATAAACTTTAGTATAAGTAAGTAAAGCGAAACTGCGATGCTGCGAAGCGAACGTCCTTCGAATGCAATTTAATAATTACTTAATGCGATGCGAGTACCATCACTTGAATCGATTCTTCTCTGTTTACTTCATTCGAAATGGAAATCTCCACCTGTTACTATTTGAAATTGCACAATTTTAACCGACTTCAGGTATTAACATTTAAATATGCTGTAATGATGCAGTGAGAACGCGTCTGATGCAATCAAACATTTGGATGTTCTCGGTTCACACAAATATGAACATAGTAAATTATTGAATATCAAATTCGAAAGTGAATTTACGCGGTTGCTCATTTGATATTTCGTGCGCAATGGAATTAATACCCATTATCACTCATTGCAATGTATATGGCGATAATTAATTAATAACTCTACACCCACACGATTTCTCAACAAATGCCTTTAAATGTTGCATTTGAGGAAAGTCAAAAGATATTTGAAACCCGAAACAAACGTAAACGTAAAAGTCTAAATTCTAAAAAGCTGACTTACTATAACATTTCGAACATTTAGAAAATGCATAAACCACGATAGAACGAACGTCACGTCATTATACGTTCACGTTCGCACTTAGCAACAAGAAAATGTGATGCGTTTGAGAATTTAAACAGCGCGAGTGCTGACTTCCTCAACAAATGACTGGTTTGCAAAAGCAATCAATATACAACTTTTTGTTGCAATTTATCGGTTATCAATTACCATTGTGTGCCTAACGTTAAAAAGTTCCTTTTCACTGGACGTTATCGTTTTTCTCAAACATGGCGATAAGCAAACGCAAATGTGGAATAATGGAGCATCGTGCTGGGCCAACGAGCATTATTTTTTTTATTGCATGCACGCGTAGCCAGAGCTGCATTGCACAAATGAAACGAGCGCCCGGAAGGTCCGTGCACCGCACGTGTCAATGTTACAAAGGTTGCGACATTGCATTCGCGAGCGCAGCGCGCGCTCTCGGCGTATTTCAGCCGTTTATTTGTTCGCAAGCTCAAGCTACATTTTGTATACTTACTTCGTATGTAATAGCGAATTGCGTTAAGGCGAGATAGATATTGTGGTAATAGAGCGAATTGCATCCAGCACCAGCGTCATCGCATCGTGATGACAAAGCGCAGAACGCAAAATCCAAAGCAAAAGCGCAATGTATGCCCGTCGAATGGAATAGAATAGTGTGAGCGATGCTTCGCACGGGACGTCTGTTTCTATAATATTCGAGTGTTGTGTCCTACTATTATACAACTCGCAATCCAACACTGTTCGAATTTTGTCATCGCTACCAGTGCGTGCGTGTGTGTGTGTATGTGTTGAATAAAATACTAGAAACGTGTCAGTTCGCAGTGCGCGATTAATGCAATTCACATTTTAATTAAATTGAAATTTGTTGCATTACGAATTAGGGCCAAGTCGTCAGCATCGACTTTCATTCGCGTCAGTGAGTTATTTTGGTTACCTACATTAATACAGCAATTAAATTTAATTGTGTGTAATAAACATAATTAAATAACAAGAATGTACAGAAGGAATTGTTAATCTTACACAAACTATTTTTTATTCGCCAAAGAACTTCCTTGATTTTTCGCTTTCCTTGTTTTTTATACGAATAATTTCTGAAGTCGATATAATTTAAGCTGATTTAACTATAAAATAAATTGCGTTCTTTTCTTCGTGTTTTCTTGGTTCTTCTTCATGAATTCACAAATAAATCATACCAAGAAAAAGAAAGAAGAAAAATACGTGCGCGCGTATTTTTTGAGTTTGTGAAAGTAAATAAATGCAATTCACTTGTCGAGCTTAACTTAGCGTTTAATGTAAGGAAAAACCAGCGAGCCAGGGCCGTCTCAATGAAAATGCTGTCGTGTTGAGTTGAGTGTTACGTTACGTCTCTGATTAATTGTTCGCCAATTACCTGATGCTCATTGTGTTCTCTAGTCTCTGCCAACTAGCGAAAGTTCTTTCTTCGACTTCAAATGCAAGAATACAACGTGAAAGTATCGCGCGTGAGCCATCAACACGACAGGTGGCTGTTTGATTCTTAGCTTCGCCTTTGCCTCAGCTACAAATTGCAAATAGTTCTTGCTACTTTTTTACCGATGCGTTTTTATTCAGACCAACTTAAATACTAATAACCCTAAATTAGTGTAGCAATTACCACATAACCTATAATATGTATAAAGTAAATACCTATATCGTCGAAA
Source organism: Leptusa sp. GC000079 (assembly GCA_030264655.1). Classification (NCBI taxonomy): domain Eukaryota; kingdom Metazoa; phylum Arthropoda; class Insecta; order Coleoptera; family Staphylinidae; genus Leptusa; species Leptusa sp. GC000079. Next base: position 9,469 of record JARJDT010007912.1, read on the forward strand.
TCTCAAACAACGGTTTTGCTGAATGATTGTGTATGATTGAATGCACACGCTTTCGATTGCAATTAAAAAATAGCTTCAAAGAAATCGCTAATTTGACAGCGCGCGCATTTTTTTCGTAATTTTTATATGGTTGGCATTTTATTTTATTATTTATTATAGTTAAGACTTCCGCGTCTATTCAATTTTATGTAAGTATCTACATTGTTGATTGTTAGCAAGGACCATAAATTATATGCATATATTTATTATATTTAAATCGGAATTGATATTTAGCGATAAGCACCGAGAGATATACAGGGTGATTCAGAAATTTCGCATTTCCTCACGTGGAGGCTTCGGGACTGTTAGTTGAGCACCAGAAGAATATTTAAAAAAATATTTTTATTCATTCCTCTTCGATATTAAACTTTAAGTTATTCCTAAACTTGGCAACATCGCTTCGTCCGTGTCTGGTATTTAAAGAATACATTAATTTGTTACATTTTCAATTGCCAAGTCAAGGGATAAAATTAATAAATGAAAAGATTTTTAAAAATATGTCTCTGGTGCTCAACTTGAGGAAATGCGACATTTTTGAATCACCCTGTATACATAAAACAATCCTTTGCTTATTATGTTACCTCGATAAATTTAAATTTGCACAACTCAAATTTTAAATAACAATAAAATAAACCAACTGCATAGTTATCGCAAATCGCGTTATAAATTTTGTCCTCCTACAAACCATGCAAAAGACGTGTGATGTGTTTAAATCATTTAATACTATTTACCACATTTAAGTGAACAATGTGAAGGATTTAACTTTTTCTTAACAATTTGGCAATGTAGCAATGTGCAGTTATAATATTACTCTATAACTTAACAAAATTACACTGTACAACAACGTATGTCTGCTTACCTTTACCTATGAGGAATGAATAGAAAGCTGACTTTTTGGGTCAAATAGCTGATTCTTTTTCGACTTGTGTTTATTTTGTGCTGTTTGAGAAGACCTTGCAAAACAGCCAAATATACGCAGACAAAAACGAAACACTTTCACCAAAAATTCAACACATTCTTAAATGTTGGTAACTGCCAGGCAACATATTGCATACTTACCTATAAAATATTGTCTATGTTGCGCTTAATTAAAGGATGTGTGTGAGACTAAGCAGCTTTTTGGTTGCCATTCACTTGATGGATAGGCACAAGTAAAATTATAGATCCTTGTGTTGTTTGTTTGCGAGAAGCACATGAAACCGAACCGAAGAAACCGAAATAAGCAATAATAATACAACGCGAGGATTTTTGGAGGTTGAATAACGGATCGCGAATTTCGGTCAATGCAATTTTTTACGCGGAATGCAAGCGTTACCTTGTCCTCATAGTTGGAAGTTGGCTACAATGTTCTTTCCAATGGCAAAAGTCGTGCTTACAGTTATGAAGTGATTCATTCTCTTCCAGAGGCTTGCAAAATATGTGTTAACAACAAATTTGTATATACGACACAGTACAGTAAGGTATTTTTGACAATGAGAACAAGGAAGTTAATTCTTCATACTTTCTTCTTGAAAATTCTCGGACAAATTTTACTTAACTCATTTGCGCCAAAGTGATTCAGGTCCATTTCAAGAAATGCAAATTGAAAGGAACAAATTTACAATTATTCGCAACATTAGTTTCTATATTTGTCGTTTCTATAAATGTGTTGTTTCTGTTTGTATAATCATTTAGTGCCCAGCTGAGTGTGCCACATGCCTCGAGTAAACTTTTCCGAATCCAATTTCAAATTTCTATTCAATAGATCCAAACTTAGCATATTCTTGTTTGTCTATTTATGCAATTTTGCATTTATGCATGTTTACGATTATTTATTATATTCGCGCATGGATGACGTTTCACTAGATTTTCACATTTTCTTGTTGTGCTATGCATATCTATCTAATATCTGTAAGTGGACGGCTGGCTTGTTTGCACGGTTTGCATCGACTCGCGCATTATAAAATAAAATGCACGAAATTCTTTAGGTGAAATCGCCGTTACGCCGTTATAATAATAATACCGTCGCCGAACGGAACGGGCACACACTGTACGTTTACTATGCAGAAGAATACTTAATACGGCGCAAGGATATTTTATTGGATTGTGGAAGGCGTCGAGCATGTAAACAGAGAAACATGTAAACAGCTCTTGCATTCAACCGTTTCGTTGCTGGCTGCGAGGACGCGACCTCTTCCTATAAGGTTTTTCTTCTCTTATTAGTCGAATCAAATTTTATGTGTTTTATGATTAATAGTGGGTGTTCATCACATTGTGCAATATTTAAATTTATGTACGGTGTAAATCTTAATAATTGCAACTTTTGACAACTCGAATAGTTTCATCACTTTTGCACAAACAACAAATCAAAAGTTTAAATTTTGAGGTTAGAATTCATTGAGCAATAGGAAACTTCGCGAAAATGTTACGCCAATACTTGGTGTATTCGTTTTATTCTCGTGTTTGCTTAAAATCCCATAAAACCTCACCATAAACACACCTTTAATATACTCGCATGGTTGTTGGTTGGATACTTGAATGCATAACGTAAATAGGAAGTACTCGTACTTACATGTAACACATTATGCTTTCTTTGCATGCATGCCGTACACATTGGCAATTGCAATCTGCGAATCTGCATCTGCAATGCTTTCTTTGCTGCTTTGGCTAGTTTCTATCTATGTTTAGTTGAGATGTTGAGAACTGGAGCCGCCAAGTCGAGATTATCTTAATCAATTTGCACTTGTTGCTTGCTGCTGCGCTCCATGTGGCTTGGAAAAATGCACTATGTGGAGTCGGAGTTATTTCTAGCTTGGTTATTAATAACCTGCAAATATGGGTAACGACTGCCGTGTAACGGACACGCATTTCCACCAGCCATTTAATATGCCTAACACTAACTATGTATGTGCATCGCAGATCGAAAATTGAAACATGACTCGGCACGGCACAGTTTTACTGTTTTTGATGGTCGACCTGTGACACTAGTGACCAACACGTAAAGGTGGCAACATATCGAGAATTTTTCCTATAAAATATTTGTTGGTTGATAATGAAATTTAAGTGTAAGAAGTTTTAAGCTATTGAATAATTTCAATTTCAGTTTTGTTTTACTTTAATTTTAAGAATAAGTAAGTCACTTTTTGATGTGAATTGGCACAGTTGACTCATAAACAATAGGAGTCATTAATGAATCAGTGAATATTGGATTATCAGATTAATATTTGTAAATTAAGTATACATATCTACAAGAAATTATATTTTTTAATTTGCAAATAAATCAATGTATCGTGTTTATCGATATATTGTTTTACTGGTTTTTTTCTTGTCTTGACTAGGAATTCTGGCCTTGTCTTGAAATATCAAGACAACACATATCCCTTTTGAGGTTAAATTTAGTTTTCAGAGCCATTTTGAAGTATTGCACCAGTTCGAATTCAATAAGTTAAAATTGGGAATTTTAAATTACATGAAATTTTGTGGGCGCAAATTTATCGAAATTTGATCTAGATCTAGATATTAGCAATAATTTATGGCCAATAATCAAGATTATTTTAAACAGACTCAGACTGACAAATTGTTAATTTAGTGCTTTACATCTCTCTTTGCATTCTTTAATATTTTAACAAAATTCAAACGAGTTAGGATTTTAAGACGGGTATATTGCAAATGAATTCACTACAACAAAAAATAAAATCAAAAAGTTAATAAATGTCAACGATATAACTTGCGCACTAAATTATTTTAAGCAGCTTATTAGTGTAGTCCGCAACATAAATAAATATTTCTCAATTTTTCAAGTGACATGGGCTCCTTGGCTAAATTAACTTAATATAACAAAACACACATTTACACTTTCTTATACACAAGATTATCTTTCTAAATTAAAACTTAACTTATAACCTAGATCCACATAGTTGACAATAACTTCGACTAGTTGAGGTTATAATTTTCATCTCGAATCTCGAAAATAATTTAGTGCATCGGCGAAAATTTAAAGAAAACACAATAATTGACATTGTTTTGGTATAAGTCTAAGTCGACACGTGCCTGGAAAAGTTATTATTTCCCAAACAACAACATTTAATTTGCGAAGTTCGTCATCAGTTGCATGCACAAATGCAATTGCTGCCTACAACACTAATCAAACACGAAAATCACTAACGTTCACCAAGTTGAAGTTGAACAAAA
>JARJDT010007923.1:0-11729 GCA_030264655.1 Leptusa sp. GC000079
CCAAGAAGTAACGAGTAATGAAACCGAAGGAAGTGAAGTTGTGAGTCACCAATGTGGCATGCAATATGTGAATTAAATTAGAATTAGGGTCGAGCCAGCAAGTACCGACGAAACGAGGAAACCTCATAAGCAAAACACTATCTGCCAGATACCACAATAGCCGCACAATGGTGCTTGTGCCTTGAGCTGAACAAAATTACTGATTCCGGTAAATTGCATTAATCTAGCAAAGCACGTGAAGAATTGCAATTGCCAATCGTTATTCAACCAGCAGGAGCAAGAGCAGACAGCAGCTTTCAATTAACTTCATTGCAAAATCTACTGCTTCAAATACAAACAATCAACATGAACATTGTCTGCACAAAAGTTCATAATTAACTTAATAATTCAAATTTCAGAATTAAAAATTTGACTTCCACTTTCGTTGCAAGTTGCAATTATAAAATAATACAAGTTCAAGTTTTGAACTAATTGAAAAACTTTCTTTCCTCTTTGCGTTAGCGGTAGTTTTACGTCAACACTTCAAGTTCGTTCGCTTTGAAGTACTCATTTTACTGTTGGCGCAGTTACTTAAATTTAAAATAAAGCATCAAGAGCAAAGCAAAACTCGAAAAAATTACACGGTTTTGAAATGGCTTGTTGAGATACATGTGATATGTATTTCAATACCGTCTTTTTCCGCCTAATTGAAACTTGCAGGCTTAGTGCAGTTGTTTCACAATTTGCTCTTTTATTTCTTTCCAATTCAAAATAAACACATGTACATAATATGTATGCACAGCGACAAGTGCACTTACGCATAGGTTGTGCATAAATTAATTAATTATACAGAAGCGGTTTTGAAGAATTAAGCGCGCGCACTCAACTCCTTTACATGTCCACTTAAAAATGAGTAATTCCTTAAAACACACATACCTATATGAGGGAATATGTGCTTCGGTGGTAATTAAATACATTTAATGCTATTTAATCGATCATGAAAGTCGTTTCGCTCTAGCATTTACAGTTTAAGTCATTTTAACGTTACTTTGCGTATTATAATACATATTTTACATGGCGTAAAAAGAAAATTTATTTATAAAGGATATAAAAAAAACAATGCAGAAATACTGTTCATTAATTAAGATTTTAAGTAATTAATTAAGATGTCATTTTGTATTAAAATATAAGAGACGTGCTGGAATGCAAAAAATTGCAACGTCAATTTAGAATAAAAATGAACCCGATCGAGACAATTAATCAAAGTCTTATCCAGTTCTAATAGAAGAATTCACGCAATGTTTGAGATTTAGTTGAGCGTAGCCTAACACAAAGTGAGCGTTTGTTCTCAGTTCTGATGATCTAATGGTAAATTTACTGCAAATGAGGAAAGACTGAAAGAGCAAAAGCAGCAAAGCATCAAGAATTCCCCCTGGAGATGGAATGATTTCTGCAAGAAAAATGATGTTTGTACGTGTCCAGACTGAAATACTGAATACTCAACTCAAGAAGACTACTGTCGATTGACTGCCCTATTCCCAACGCAAGCGAGCAAAAAATACGAAAACGTCTTGGCGGATTTGTCTGATTAAACTGATTGCCTTTAACAAGTTCCTAACTTTATTTCTATTTATCAAATTAATTGCACTGAAAATTATACGAGTTAAATTATGATATCATATTAATGGGGCAAAGATTTAATTTGCTGCAAATTACTCACCCACCGTACTCATACAATTTTAATTTTGCACTGAAAGTTCTGAGACAACTGAAACAATTCAGCGAAGCAATGTAGCACATTGAAATATAAATGTGGGATTAAGAGTGCAGCAGAGGAACTTTTCTCACTTAAATGTGTTCTATGCACGGTGCAAAATGGTGCAATTTGTTCCCAAAACGAATTAAATAAGTTTCATATATGAAGTCATCTCGCCATCTCTGCAGTGTTAACTATTTCATTTTCAACTGTTGTACGTTGTACTTTTGCATCCGTATGCGAGGAAAGTTATTTTCATATAAGCTATGTGCAGTAGGAAAACAAAGTAGATGCGCTTCCAGCGCACACGTAAAAATAACGCTTCATCAATGTTGTTTTATGTTGTTTTGTCTAATGTCTGTGTGGTAACATTAGTGACTAACGACTAGGCAAAGAAAGCCAAAACGTATTAAGGCGAGTTCAGCTCAATTCTATTACTACCTCCACGTGATGCACAATGCACATCTCATCTATTCCTATTCGCCTCAACACATCTCCTCGGCTGATGTGATGTGATGCACTTGTGTACTATCCTATCCACTCTGATGATGATAGTGATGTGATGATACAAGACAGTGAAAAGATTGAGTGTCTAGTTCGAGTGGCTTTATGCGCAGTTTGCTGGAGAAAACTGAGCAACAGTGACTCGTTTATTATACGAGGAAAGAGCATTATTATTCGGCGCAATTATAAATGTATTAACATTCCGCCTCCACTATCACAACACGCTGTTACTGCATACAATATGAATATGTTGTTGTTTGTCCAATAGGTGCATTTATTTGCATATAACTTTTCTATCTCTTTGTTTGGTGCATTTTTTCGTAGAACAGTAGAAAAGTTCAACTTGGTTGTGTTAATGATTACAAAGAAACACATTAAATCCTAAAAAGTTAGAAAATTATATGTAGAAAAATGCACCGATTCGTCATATTAAAACATGCACAACGAATATTTGTTTTTGGTGATTAAATTCAGTACGAAAATTCAAATAAAACGCTTACCAAATATGTGACACTCATTTTTACCAAAATAGTGAAAGGGGAAACTCACCTGAAACAAATAAATCTCGAATTAGTCAAAGTACACCTTACAGAATTAATTTCGAAAAAGTTTAAAATTAACCGGAAGCAGTTTGTTTCCTTTTGCATTTCAGTTACTATAAATACCGGAAATTTGTATTATTTATTGCTATTATAATAAGATCTCTTATAAGACTGTACTGTTCAAAGTTCAATAATCAGTAAATGCTACCTATAATTGTGCAGACAATAGCAATAAGACAATTGAAAAGCAAACATTGCAAACATGAATGGTGGTGGGCGTTCAATAATCGTCGTTTTTGTCTCTTGTTTTGTCGTCTTGCATGGCGATGATTCATTCATAAATCGAATGACTAGGCCAACAAATGCAACTATTATAAAATTTCAATTTAAATTGCAAGTTGCAACTTCCACTGATTACTTGATATAAAATCCGTAAAATATTTAAATGAACAGTCTGTGATTCTTTTACCTTTTACTATGACAATCTGCGAAAATATGCTTTCCTTTTCGGGATTATAAAGCTTATACGAGCAGAATGCACAATTCGCTTATAATTACACCATTTGCGTTTCGCCTCTCTGTTTGGTGTGCGCGAGTAATTCATTCCACGCCAACGCGAATGCACTTTTAATCGTTAGGCGCCTCCGCCCTCTCAAAAAATATGACTAAGTCCACTTAAACTCAATTAAAGTTTAAAGCTCAAGCTCGTATTCGTATACAAATACCAATAACGACTTTCGTTAATACTTGAATCTGAATGCATTTGCTTATAAGTTATACCTACATACATCGAGGAGCTAAAGAAGAAGAATATCTAAGACTGTAATAGCGAAGAAAAAATAAGTGTTGATATAAATTACGCGCAGACATAAATAAGTATAATGCAGCAATAAATATACAAATTAAATATGAAAATTGCCTACATCTATAAGGTGGATTTAATTTATGTTCGTCCTGAAGGAGTTGCAGATACAAATATATCTTCGGAGGAAAAATTTGTGCAGCGCAATTTAAGAAATTTATGATCCAAAAAGTTGCATTTGAATTTGATATGCAGCAAATGTAATCGACAAAGACACTTAAATTTCCAATTACATGCTTCTCAATAAACAAGCTTAAATGCAATAATGAAATCGATCATTCAATGTGTACCTACATATTTTTTAAGTATAGTAATTGAAGTTAATTTCAAAGTAAACATGCGTACACTTGAAAATTTTGATTTGTTTACAATCGATTTAAAGTTCATTGCACTTGTATTTTCGTGTAAGAAATAAACAACAACAACAAAAACATGTTATTGTTATGTCTTGTATTAGATGCAAAGAAAAACAGCTTGCGTACCATGTTAAATCAGATAGTTTCAATCAAAAAATTATTATGTATAATCTTTAGTAATAAAAGGGAGTGCTAACATTCTGCGATAAACAGCATCAAGCAAGTGTGAGTACATCAATAAAATAAAATTAATGCCCTTTCTTTTCGCATGTCCTTTCCAATACTATTTCCTGTATAATTCACTCGAGTGAACTATCCTAGAATGCATTTTCAGTACTGATATAAAGACCGTTTCACATTATTTGCAAATGGCAAGTAAATCTGTCATCTCTGCAAGACAAGTAAGGGAAAGAAATAAAATCCAGATTGTGAAAAGATTTGCTCTAAGTGCAATCAAGGGCTCAATAAAATTTAAGTGCTCGTCTTGTTCATCCATCCTGTAAGCTTCTTTATGCATTTATGTCTTTTATTTTAATGCATCAACAAATGTACGAACAAATCGCGCGCAGATTACATATCACAGAAAGCGAGCAGTGCCGTATTTAAAGAAGATATTAAATTACATAATGTTTATTCGCCAATCTTAAATGTAATCGTGGCTACTTATTTCCTATTTTATTAACGATTAACGAACGAAAGTCACATCAAGTGTGTGATGCGCGCATCAGTAATATGAATTGTGCATCTAATTTTACACCATTCCAAGTGGAAATGCTCGAAATGGAGAGACGATGAAACATTAAAACTCAGTGTGAAACATGCTACAGTTAAGCACGTCCAGTGTCAAATTGCAAAATTGCACAGCAAGCAAAAATTAATAAATGTAAACGCGTCTTGCTGTTTCTCACATTTGATTCATTGAAACGCATCAGTTTCGCATCTTGAGTATTGGATTGGATTTGATTTCATGCAATATTACTTGGCACACAATGTTTATTTATAATGGAAAATCTACCTATGATGTATTAGAGTAATCAAAGAATCCAAGTGCAAGAGCTCAATGCAAAAATCACGTAGCCGCATAAATACAAATACAAAGCGTTGCAAAAACAAAATTAAATGTTGGCCTTAAAATTTCGAAAAAAAACTGTGAAATAAACTAAGGCGGAAAAACTTGGCGCATATTTTCATGGCCAAGACTTTTTGTCTGGACATTAGTGCGGTTGTGTTCCATCAAGTGTCGCATTCGACATTCCGCATTCTTGTTTTATTGCGTCAGCGTTTTAATAAAGTTAGACAGCAATTTCATATTTCTTTAAATTTCCATCAATTGAGTCGTAACGAAATATTCAAGGAGCTGCGATTCGATTCGATTGGAATTGCTCGGCTGGATTATTGATGAGGTACTACCAATGCAAGAGCACATAATGCAGAAGTAAAAGAGAGTGAGCGAATGGGCCTCTAAAACTAAAACTAAGTGCAATCGCTCGTTCCGCACGATTCATTCATGTCGATTAAAAATTTCAGCCGACGATGAAATGACACCATACATTTATACTATGAATCTAATATGGGCAATTGCACAAAACACTCACGAACACTTCTTAAATTTAGATTACTTATTTATTAATTGGCAAAAATATAGCGGAAAAGCGGAAAAAGAAAATCCAAGGACACAAAATATAAGAAGATAAAAGGAAATCTTGATTTTGATGGCATGTTGAGAAACTCAATATCGTCGTTGTCGTCGTCGTTGTTTGTTGAAGTTGAAAAAAGCTTATATGAAAATAACACAAGTGTGTTTACGCATTTTAGGGAAATTCGAGACCCGAGATAAAAAAAATCTTGAAGGTTGACGGAAAAGTAAACACTTTCAGTACAACTTGTAAATAGCAGGCCTTTGCTTAGGGTTTGATCCATTTTAAGGAGTATTACTTTCGCATGGCTTACAATATAAAATATAACAACCCACAAGGGCGCATAAAACGATTTGATGATTTTACAAAAAGGGCAATAAGTAATTTTATGTTGCCCTATAATCGGTTCACGATTGAGATTTTTTGAAGTAGGCTGTTAGTTTTATAAAACTGTACGCAGCCCTCTAAAAAACTAGAAATACCGCATGGCAGTTTCATAAAATATTTTCAGTATTGACAATCTTTGCAGTGTTGACAGATTTAACTAAGATTTATTAAATCAGGCCTGAAGTCCTTTATTAGGTGGAATAGATGTTTAATCGTGATTTTAGTTTCTCTTGATTATATTTATGTCATCAAATAATATTTCAAAACTTGCTTGAAATATTTTAAAATGTTCAACATTATCGTTTGGTCCTTGTATAAATTAATGTATAATTGCAACAATATAGTTGCAGGCAACTAATTCGCGTTGATTTATGTCTAATATATTTATAACAGGGAGATATAAATATGAATCACCCCTTAGAATGCTTCTAATGCTTTTAAAACCCAATTGTCTGTCTCATGTTAACTTTCCCCTTTTCCCTTTTCTATTCCATGTTTCCATGTTGTAGGAGAGATGTGGACGTGGAGTAGAAGCAAACAGGATTATACAATACAATGCACACAATATACACGAATATAAATTTATACAAAGTGTTGCAGAAATCATGTGTCCAAACTCCCGAAATATTTATTAAAATATGCATTAAAGCACTCTGTATAGTTGAAAAAGAGTGAAGTGATAGTTGTTCATATAACAAGGATGTGTTAATCCTACACTACCCCAAAATCGCAATTGGACGACATCAGTGATGACACTCAATGCAAGTTGCACTGCCCTACGGTGGCGTTATCTGAATCTGACTGCCTAAAGGCGTAATTATCATGAATGTGAAGTTGCTGTTCAATTGCAAGTGAATAGAAAACGAGGCGAGAACCCAACCCTGCTCGTTTCTTCCTGATTATCGAACGCGCTGCGCTGTGTTTGCTAATGATAAACACAAACAAGCCAACAAACGAAAATGAAATGAAATGTGTAATTCGCACGTGTCATAAGCACGCCCTGTTATTACAAGCAATATTTATTTCTAGAACCATTATTCTCGTCCTTATCTAAAGACTAATGAATGTAGTAGTTTCATTAGAAACCATTAAAATGTTGGGCAGTTGGTGGATCAAAATAATTGGGCAATTTGACAAGAAATTAATTTCGTGGAAACAATTTGAAATCACAAAATCAAGTTATAATCGCATTTCACATGCAGCCGATAGGTGGATGGTGGAAATGTCGGATTATTGTATCGGTGGCAGCTTGTTGCCTTGACTGGACGTCGTCTCTATTCTTCCAAGACGTGCTTTATGATCTGTGAAAGACATGCATCGTCGATCTGATGCGCTCATTACGATTTGAGTATTGTGAGTCGGTCGTTTGTTCGTTTATTTCTTGCGCGCAGCAGTACGCCACCACATCAACTGCTTCGTTTCTTTAGTTTCATACTAATCCGTTCATTGCGTTTATATTGTAATGATTATTCTGTTATATTATTATGTTGTTGCAGTGTTGCATTTCGTATACAAAGTGATTTAAGTGGTTGAATATTATGATAAACGTCTTGTATGAATGGCTGGCTTTTATTCAAAGTCATTGAATTAAATATGTACATTGTTCGTTGTTCAATTTTATTATTTTATAAAAATGAAGAAGAAATCAATTGAAAGTAAGTACCAATACGCAGAGAATAAGAGGTATGAAATAGGCTATTAGAAAAAGTTTTTGTAATTTGTACAATGTTATAGTTGTGAATCAGAGCGAGAATTGACGTTAGTGTGGTTTAGTTTCTTGTTGTTCGAACCAATTTTTCGATAAAATTTTATGTGAAGACCAAATTTTAATTAATGTTTCACTGCTTGGTTAAACTTGGGTTTTATTGAACTTGAATCCATCATCATCATTCATCAGACAATACTTAATACGAGTAAACTTTTCACGTCATGTGATGTAATGAACAAATTTCCTTTGCATTAAATAACGTTGTGTAAAGTCACTGCTGGTTAATCATTATACTCATTATCATTATCTAATTACAATCAGGTATATCAGCTATTCGAAATCAATTAAAACTTAAACTTGCTACAGCTACCTTAAGTTTAAGTGGATTAGCAAAATTACCTTTCCACTTTCTTCTTCCCTATGCATATAATATCCCAATTTACTGGTTGGTGTTGAAGTGTTGGTTTGTTGGCTAACTTTAAAATTAGCAAGTTTCAACGCCAACTTATTAGATTATCCTTTACGTTGAAATTATAAGATGGCTAAATATGAAATAAGAGCAATAAACACATTAAAAATTTCTAATAATAGAACGAAACATCTGCAGATTAATTGTTGTTATAATTATTTTATTGGCTGACGCGTTACTGTGAATTCGCAAAATGGAAACAAGCAGCTGGATGCGCTGTTTATTGCTCTACTTTTTAAGTATTAAATAAAAATCTAGCGAAACTTATGATGAGAAATGTTCAACATCCTTATTGTGTTTTGCAAAAAAGGGCGAAAAAACAAAAAGTTGGTCTGGAGGCGCCGGGCATCGATCCCGGTACCTCTCGCATGCTAAGCGAGCGTTCTACCATCTGAACTACGCCCCCTGATACAAAAATTTATAAAGCAACGAAATACAGTTGAATCAATTTGATCCAACAGTATACAAAACACAAATTTATAATGCGTGAAAGTAGGACAACTTCATTGTTGAATGAAGACTTGCAGATATTACGCTACTAATAAAGTATATAATCGGAATAACTAATATGAACTGTGCGAATGCTACAATAATGACGCACGCATTTTTTCCGTTGCTCTTTGTTTTGTTTCACGTTTCACAAATCCTTTCAAAATGCGCTTCTGAACTTCACCATTTCATTTGTTATATTCGTTCACACTTTTTATTCGGTTTTTGGTGGAACACGTACAATCAGGAAATTCATACTCTACGATTTTAACATTCATAAAATGAGAATACCGAATCCCGAATGGGAAAATAGAAGAGATGCGCGCGAGATACGTGAAGATAAACTATTTTTTGTTATTATTGTCGTTGGTTACCATCGTTTGTTTAGTTTTTATTCGTACACCGCGTACATATTTTTATGGAATGTGAATTTACATGCTTCGTTTCCGGTGCATTGCCATCGTAATTTGTTTTATGGCAGACGTGAAACTTCTCGGCAAAAGTCGCGTTAGATTAAACCACTATGTATGCTGTCAATCTAAATTTCAAATATTAATTATATTTTTTTGTGGAAACACTCAGTATGCGGCATAAAATGAAGACACATTTATAGCTACTGAATTTATTTTTAACTTTAATCCTTTTATGAATATGAATATAATAAAATTTAAATACTTTGCATGTACGAGAATAAAATAATTTAAGACTCACCAACAATTAATCGTCGAGAAACTACCAGTCAAATTCATTCAATAGATAATAAAAGGCACTAAACTCGCTCGTCTTGGCACTAGATAACACACTAATTTTAACGGTTATAATTTTAAATAATTTAGTAGGCAGGCAATAAATTAATTAATTTTCATATGATAAAATAGACTAATCGCAATACGTCTAGGATTACACTGCGCTTGCGATAAAATTCGTCCTGTACTTGTAAGAGTGTTGTGGTTAAAGTTTAAATTTAGTTAGATGATTAGTAAAACACGGTGCTGGGAGCTTTTGACGTGGAATGACTCACAAAACGAAACGTACGTGTCGAGTGGTGCTTCTACCACGGAAGTATGGAACTTGAATGAGTGGCCGATCGCGTAAATGTTAACGAAACGGGCGTTTGGAGAGAAGGTTCCACGTTCACCACGTTCCTTCCTTGCTGGAAGTGCACAAGTGATCGGACTTGCTGCTGGTTGCTGGCGAAACGAAACGAGAGGAACGCCATATACAACGACGCCAACTATGGAACTATGTATGTACAAAAACCAGACGGCGGCGAGTGAGCACAAACAAATGCAATGCATGTTTATGCACCCACTTCAATCTCCACCCCACCCGCAACTACACAAGTACACTGTATGTACTTGCATAGTAAAGTTGTATTTAACAATTGATTACGAAAAAAACAACAAGAACCGATTCCAAGATTTCCAAGTTTCGAAAAAACATGAAAACTGAATAAAGAGATGACAAGGATCTATGATTATGTCACCTCGTAATGATAATAAATGTCCTCAGACTCTTCGAATTGGCTCATCTTCATCTAAATCTTGGCATCAATTCTAGTTGTGCTTATAGACGATATCTATACTTGTATAATAGTAATAGTAGCCCACTAGACTGTGCTAGGACCTTGTCTAGAGGTCCTAGAGGGTGAATCGAGGATCGGGATAAGGGTTTCACGTCTCTATATCTGACATGTCCTTAGATTAGGTTATATACAGTATGCACGTGCTATACCAGAGTTTCATCTTGTTCTTGATTTTTCAAGAATTCTTGTCATTTCGAAAAAATTCAAGCCAAGATCAAGACAAGATTAAGTTTTTCAAGAAATTAGACCAGAAATACCGAGAAATTTCAAGAAATATATAAAGGAAATAAACTCTCGATATCTCAAGACAAGAAAGTCCAATTCAAGACAAGGAAACTTGACAAGAATGTTTCAAACATGTTTATTGGCTAGGACGAACTTGGAACACATTGTAATTCGATTCGAATACGATGCCAAGTTGCCACGAAAAAGTCATCGGGTGGAAATTCCTATTCGTATTCGAATTTAGTCATAGCGAGTACTTGGGCACCAGGCATGAAATGCAAACGGAAGTTTCGCTTTTTTCCACACCGAGAGTTTCCCGAACCTTTGCACTTGTAGGTTGTGCAACTCTGAATATACCGAAAGCCCGTTCATTTCGTAGAAATCAATATCGGTGTGGCACACGTCGTCGTCGCCGTCGTGTTCGTCTCGTGGGCCTTCGCCCCTGCTCCCTTTCTGGGGCGCCCTATAACTGCACAAGCACACGTCGCGGGAGATTCGTTTGTTTTATTTTATATATGCACCCCAAGCAAGTTTTAGGTCAGTTACCCGGCACCACCACGTCACCTTGCTGTTCTTCCCTTACTTCTAAAACCAACCTCGTGTTTGCCATGCGGTCCAACACTAACACTAGCCCAACTAATATCCTCATATCCTGTAATAAGCGCAGGAGACAGGAGTATTTCGTATTTCTTTCCTAGTGTATTTCTCCCAAGGCTCACGGCTAAGTCTAGTCGTATTTGTGTTTGTGCACACAACACACCCTGTCATTGATATAGACATAAAACTATAACAATAAAAACATCCTAGACAAATATTTGTCGCCTGCAAATCCAAATAATGGTGCGCTACTTTGAGCAAGTTAATTAAACTTGAAACTTGAACTTTATTAGGAACGCTATACAAATGCAAAACTCATGTTGTGCATAGATTATCTGCAAATTTCTATATCTATTGCCGTTGATAATGGCTATAGACGCTATGGATTAATTAATTTAAAAAAATTGCAATATTATGATTATGTATTATGAATGGATGAACTATAAATCATAATAAATGGTGTGGTCACCACACGACTTCGCGGTCATAGACAGGCAATGATTGGATTTTCAAATTTCTAAGCCAACAACTATGACCACGAAGTCATGTGGTGCCCACAATGGACACAGGGATGCATAGTTATGTTGTTATGGTTGCCATGGTTACGTCTACAGCATTCAATAATAATGCGAA
>JARJDT010007945.1:0-14123 GCA_030264655.1 Leptusa sp. GC000079
CAGTACGAACAAATTGCCCGCGAAAATTCAAATTCAATGCTAAATGCTAAGTCAAGCAATTGTCCTGTCATACAATTCATACGTCAAGCATACATCATACAATTTTATAATTTTGTGTCGTGTAGAATGGCTTTAAAATCGACCAATCAGAGGCCTAGAAATTACTCAAGCAACTTCGGGTCAGTCTCTGTAGTTGTGAAATACACTATAATAGGAATATATTGCATTGTGCCTACAAATTCATCGGTTATAAATAGTAAGTTATGTAGTTTAAAATTTTAATTTGTTACTTTGTACGCGTTTGAAGAGACACAACACGCAATTTGTTTCGGTATTTTGGAATTTCCATATCACAAGATACAAAACAAATTTATAATCGCACAATTAAGACAATTTGCTGCTGGCTGCTGGCATGCTGGTTATTGAAGTTGGAAACTTGACCACACTTGACCACTTGCGACCGCGACTCGACCAGTTTGGAGTTTTTTTTATGTCATCACACAATACGTTTGATTCGTATTAATGACGCTCAATGTATGTTTGTTACTTAGTAAATTACAACGAAATAATTAAATCAGAGTGCATTGATGTTACAAACAAGTAATTAATTGCTTTTCCGATTAATGATTAATCTACTCTTGTTTAACAATACAACAACACTAACAACTGTATAACAAAGCATTACTCGTTTTTATGAATTAAAAATATTTTCTATATATTACTGAAGCTTAAGCGTTTCTAATTCATAATTGTATAAATTGGCAAACTCATCTATTGACAAAGAACTTAATAGACAATTTTTTGAATTTGTTGGTAAATTGTGTCTTGAAACTTTTGCATATACTGTAATAGCATAATTAGAAACTCAAGTGTCTCAAGTTGTATGAACGTCCTTGTAATATGTTACGAAATTCAAACTGCATTCTGATGCTTATTATAACAACTAAAGTGTATGTACTAATACTAACTAATTGCATTTTAAAACGTTGTTCGTATTTTTGCAATTCGCCAATAACACAATAAAGTGACAAATCAACTTTTAACTTTTAACTTAACTTTCAAGTTCATTATTTTTAATACTCTTTGTTTACATACACTAATAATGTGTACTTATAAACAGGGTGTTTCGAAAATATTGACAAGGTTTGAATTTGCCGGTCTTTAAAAAAAAATCAGTTCATATTTGAAACACTCTTTACATGAATATATTGTAAGTACGAACACAGCTATATGTATAGATAAACATACTTGAAAATGACCTATTGATAAAGATAAGCGAAATATGATGTAAGAATAACAATAATTTTAAATTGTAATCGTTTATAAACTTTTGTCGATTGAAGTTGGATTTCCGTTTCGCCTTTCTCAACTTCAGTTCAAAATCAGTTTATCTTGATGAAGACGATGAATAGGATGAAATACGATTGTGATTGCGGACGATCGATTTGCGCCTGCTTCACACTCGCAGTTGAATGATATTGATATGAGTTTTCCCCTACTAGGACGCTGGATTTCCAGCGGCGCCGCCGAATCACGCCGATTTAAAGCGCGTACTGACGCTGATTTTGGCTTTATTGTTTCGGCGATTATTGCGCGGTCAAGTCACATCGCCTCAAGTTCCACGCAAATAATACACATATTCGTGGCAATAATATTTACATAGTTTGAATCAAGTCAAATATCAACTCAGTGAGTTTGATTTAATTTCGTTTTTGGTGCAAGAAAATAAATTTTAAAAAACAAATAATTTAAATTTTGGGATAAATATAGTCGGTTAAGAAGTATAGTTGGTAATTAGTGGTAATCGGTAATTTAACATGGCAACTAAATCAAATGTTAAGGAAACTTGTGAAATTGTCAAAGCAATTGACAATTTAACATTAACTAATGGTTAGTTACTAATTTTTCTATTATTTTCACTTCTTGCATGCAAAATTCAACTGATTTAAAATCTGTCAGTTCAAACTCTGACAAAACAATTATATCGATGCTAATCATTTAAAGACACCCTGTACAACTTTAATTGAATTATTTGACATGGAGTAAGTACTTGAATCTATGTCATAATACGTTTATCGGGAGAGTTTCAAGTAGTATTAGCATGGCATGGCGTTGGCGTGAAATGGAGTCTTTGATGAAGCTTTTATTCAATTAATTGCTCGCGCATCTATCGGATAACATGATTCGTGCTCGTGTTTTGCTTTTCACTAAATTTTCGCTCATTTTCTTCCTTTAAAACATTCTGACTCAAAATAATAATCTCAGAAATGGACGCGCCGCAGTTTAAGGATTTCGCCAAGGAGATGATCGAATATGTCACAAATTATTTGGAAAATATTCGAGAGAGGTAAGAAATCAATACAAATCAATCCACACTTTTTTATTAATAAAATTTCAAAATATCTTGATTAATAAACTAATAGAAATTTGAAAGTATGTAAAATGTGAGCAAATCAAAAGAAACAAACGAAAACTAGGCCACATAATTATATTGCCGAATGTGTCCTTGATATCATTACAACGATCGCAATTTAATATTTTAATTTCTTGACCGTAACTCACCGGAACGTGTAATTACACCAAAGAATAAAAAATAAAGAAAGAACAAAACAATAACTTCAATATTCATACATATGTATAAATATAGATATATAGATAATAAAAATATATAAATATACAAATGGGAATAATTTTGTGCTTATGAAACACGACCTTTCATTACGTCTTCGATACATGTCTAATTTATATTCATATGTGATTTTTATATCCTATGAGGTGTTCCAATAAAAATACTGATTGTTTGAATTTGCCGCGTTTTTATCAATTCTAGGTTGGCACTAGTGTTCATATTCTTATTTTAACAACCAATTTGAAAATGTCCGTTGTACGCCACGGATTTGACATTTTCCGACATATGCATATAATTTTGAAACACCATGTATTAATTACTCTTTGCGATTAATAGTGAAAAGTACAGACAATAACATGAACAAGAAATGTCAGGATGATTTATCCATGGGTAATTTGTGCAGAAATGTCTATTCAGGATCAAACAAAGTAAATTTATTGAAATTCTATGCGCTTCAAGAAATAACAAGTAATTTTGTGCATTCGATAGCGTCTAAACCAATACCCATTGGGAATAGAAGTGATTTAATTAATTTTGAGTAAGGTCCGATTATGGGTCCGATCATGGTCCGATAATATCAAACCACACAAAAACCGCGTCGCCATCGTGTGGTGACTACACCAATATTTAATTTTGCAATTTCCCAATTTGTTTAACGTCTGAGATTTATTTACTGATTAAATATTTTTACTTGTTAAATTTACTCAAAAAAATTTGCAATAATTTACAGTCTGCTCTCATTGTTGTTGCGTTGTTAATTAACTAGTTAAATAGTGATAGTAAAAGTTGTCTAACACTAAAAACTTTATTTCAAGTACCTTGACCTAAACAACTTTTGTATTATTGTCTTATTACTTGATTTGATATGTCTTGTTTGTGTTAAATCAGACGGGTTTTACCAACGGTTGAGCCGGGCTATTTGCGTCCCTTGATTCCGGAAACAGCACCACAACAACCAGACAACTGGCAAGATGTAATGGCCGACATCGAACGCGTCATAATGCCAGGCGTATGTTTTACTTCTGACTTTGTTGTCAATTTAATTACGTCTTTTACAAGTTTACTATATAGGATTATTAAAAGAGTAAATAAATCTTTTAGGTGACTCATTGGCATTCGCCAAGATTCCATGCGTATTTCCCAACAGCAAATTCCTATCCGGCAATTGTCGCCGACATTTTAAGCGATTCCATCGCATGCATTGGATTCACATGGGTAAGTCAATTAACACAAATGGACACAAAGAGACAATGTTAAAGTCTATTGTTGTATGATTATTGTAGATTGCAAGCCCGGCGTGCACCGAACTCGAAGTGATTGTCTTAGATTGGTTGGGTAAGATGTTGGAATTACCGGAAGCGTTCCTGGCATGTTCGGGCGGTAAAGGCGGCGGCGTGATTCAAGGCACTGCTAGTGAAGCCACTTTGGTGGCGCTCTTGGGCGCTAAAGCGCGTGCCGTTGCTAGGATCAAGAAAGAGCAACCGGAGTTGAAGGAATCTGATATCATCTCGCGTCTTGTTGGATACTGTTCTAGTAAGCTGCAGTACTTTAGCTCAGAGAGAGCAATTTCATGTTACAATTTTAACTTTTTTTGTGTGTTTTATTAGGTCAAAGCCATTCGTCGGTGGAACGTGCTGGTCTTTTAGGTGGTGTGCGCTTGCGCGGCCTGTCACTTGATAGCTGCAACAAGTTGCGTGGTGCAACGCTCGAACAAGCAATCAAAGAAGACATCGACGCTGGGCTTTTTCCATTCTATGTAAGTCACAGTCTTATAACTCAAATGACTTTTGTCCACAAAACATGAATTTTTTTTATTGTTGTGTTGCCTATGTTAAGGCTGTAGCAACACTTGGCACGACATCTTCATGTACTTTCGACAACTTGGAAGAAATGGGCCCCGTTTCCAACGAACACAATGTCTGGCTTCATGTGGATGCTGCATACGCCGGGTCCGCATTTATTTGTCCCGAATTCAGGTACTTGATGAAGGGTATCGAGCGTGCCGACTCCTTCAATTTCAACCCGCATAAATGGCTCCTGGTCAACTTTGACTGCTCGGCGATGTGGTTGAAAGACCCCACTTGGCTGGTCAACGCGTTTAATGTGGACCCACTGTATTTGAAACACGACCAACAAGGTTCGGCGCCTGACTACCGTCACTGGCAGATCCCCTTAGGGCGACGTTTCCGCTCGTTGAAATTGTGGTTCGTGCTGCGTTTGTACGGCATTGAAAACCTGCAGAAGTTTATCAGAAAGCATGTCATGCTGGCGAAGCATTTTGAGTCGCTAGTGCGCACAGACGATCGTTTTGAGATCACTGAGGAAGTCATTCTCGGGTTGGTCTGCTTCCGTCTTAAAGGGGCTAATGAAATCAACGAAGCGTTGTTGAAACGGCTCAACGGACGCGGCGTTATTCATCTAGTTCCCTCCAAGATCAAAGACACGTATTTCTTGCGCTTGGCTATTTGCTCGAGGTTTACCGAAGTGGAGGACATTGAATTGTCCTGGAAGGAAATCAAGGCAACCGCTGATGAGGAACTTGGCGCTGTCAACGGCACTAATGGTATTCATTAAACTAACGAATCAACTTTTAACTTTAAAGCAAACATAATAAAGGACCAATTAAAGGACCAATGAGAATATAATAAGGTTAAGCGTTAGTTGTTACAGAAATTTATTTATTGTTGTCTTGAATAAGTGTACTTGTATAAATGTCTAAGTGTTAAAATAAAGGGCATCACAAAATGGACACCGGGGTACTTTTGAGGTTTTAGATTAGGAACCTTTATTTAACTGACACAATTTACACATCAAAACTTGGTACAAAGCTCAATTTTATTTATTTGGAGGTGGACCTTTAAATTTTTTTGTCAACTGAATGATCCGTTCAGCTTCGCGTATCCCACTCAGGCGAGCCCCATGCACTGTCGAGAAATGTCCAGCGCATGTTGCCTCACCGGCAAACAACAAAATGGGTCCACTGTCTTCGCAATTCGGCGGAAGTGGCGACAACAGGTCGCACTGGTGACCTATAGTGGACCCTACCCCCAGATAACTATAAGACCCGCAAAAATACGGGTCCGAAGACCACTTGGATCTCAGAATCGAGTTTGGATACGGAAGTGACGCATCGCCCGTGAATTTGCGCAAAACTTTAGTGATACCTTCAGCGACCTCTTCATCCGTTGCACGCTCCATTTCGCTAGCTTCGGGTCCCGACACATAGGCGCACAACACATGTTTAGAGCCTTCCACTTCCTCAACCGCACTAAGCCCTTTGATCCACTCGCAACGATTATTCAACTCGTCCGCTGACCAAGCGAAATTTATGCCCCCTTCATGCCAGACCCAAAACGGCCGACTATAATCTAGAAAGATCTTATTGACGTGCCCATAACCTAAATGGTTGATAGCTTCGAGTTTATCCGAGGATAAATACGGGCAGAATAATTTATCCGCGTGGTTTTTCAAGACTCCTAGAGAGACGGACACAATCACGTAATCCGCACAGTATTCTTCGCCATCGCAACAGGTCACTACTGCACGTGGTCCACCGACTTTTTGCAAGACGTGACCCCATTTAATGTTCGCGACCGGTTTCAAATACTTCAAGCTGCAGTCCGGCAAGTCACGAAGCAACGGTGCGAGCACGCCGACGAAACCCAAAGGGACCCGAATGCGTCCGCCTGGGATCGGCACAGCCGACCCGAAGTTGTCGGCACTCACGCGACTCAAATCATCGCCGATGCGTGTGCGTAGAGTATTTGTGAGGCCGTATAACACCCGCGAGGCGTCGTACCGCTGATCCTCGGGGAAATTGAAGAGTTCCTGCTGGATGCGCACACTGAGGAAATTCATCAATGAACCGTGTTCCTTGCCTGCACCAACGGAAAACAACGTGGCTGCTTCCTGCTCAATCTGCTTGAAGATGTGGTACGCAGTCAATGCAATAGGCATATCGACCGCGCGGCCCTCGCTGGTGCAAAACAACGCTTTGCTTGTGTCGCATCTATTGATCGGCGGCGTAAGTAGTCCTTCCTGGCACGCGAGATTGTATACAGGGTTCGCCGAACATCCGCCGATAATGTGGTGCGCTCCCATCTCGGCTATCACATCGCCTAACCAGCAGGAATGTATTCTGCCGCCCGGGCTATAAAAAAATCAATAAAATGTGCGCGTTTGAGAAGCTTCGCATGACGGAAAACAGATGGCGCGACGTTTACCGATCGGTCGCTTCCAAAATGGTGAAATTACTGATGCCGCATTGATTTAAACGATGTGCAGCGGAAAGTCCTGCAAGACCGGCGCCGATTATCACCACCGCAGGCTCCGGCAGGCAGGGATCAATCACATTCTCGGCAATCGTGCACACTTCCAGCGGTTGCGGTGGCGGTTTGCTGCTGCAATCTGGGCGTTTGCATTTTGATGACGATGAGATTTCCCTGTAAATTAGTGTTTTTTGTTGCAATACTATTAATATATTGAAGGTGAGTACCTGAAAATGCAATTTTGAGCAACTTCCGCTACTTGAAACAATTTTGTTGTGCTTTTAAAATTGCTAACATTGAAATGTTGACCGAACATTATTAACTACGTAAAATTTACAAGGCTTAAAAACTAGACACACGTTGAAGAATTTTGATTGACAGCAGAAGACAGTAAGTTGCGGGAACAAAAGTCATAAATCAACAACAAATTAGGTAATTTATTTATATCGAAACATTTTCTATGCCGTCTACAACTCTAATTATAACAATAAAATAAACTTTGAACCATAGATAAAACAATTAAATTAATAAACAGAACATGTTAATCCCTCGACTCCATTTTGGGATTTTCTATGTGTATGTCAAACCGGGTCTCCTTTTCTTTGAGGTTAAGATCCATAAACTCTTCGTTGATAGTATTCTCCTTGTGATCCGCCAAGATCATATCAGATTCCTTCTTGATTTCGTTCCAAGCAAACTCCAAGTCTTGTTCGTTGGTTTCGCTGCTATTAATCGAAAACCTCACAACTTGTTTGTTCTTGTAAGTGTAACCAATCACGTAGATTTTCCTCCTTGCCGTCAATTTCTCAATCAGACTCTTTGTGAGATGATCCTCGCCCCTAATCCTGAAGCATACGAGTGCAACATTATCGCAGCACACTTCAAAGCGACTGTCTTGCGCCACAATCTTCGCGAAGTGTTTCGCCATGCCAATTTGCCTCCGCAAATATTTCTGAACGCCCTCCACGCCGTAAGTGTGCAACATGAACCAAATCTTCAGTGCTCTGAAGCGTCGACCTAAGGGAATCTGCCAGTGCAAATACTCCGGTGCGGTGTCTTCATAATCATGCTTGAGATAAGCGCGGTCGACAGTGAACGCATTCATCAAATGACTAGAGTTCTTGACCCAAAGCACGGAACAATCGAAGTTGACCAGCATGAACTTGTGCGGATTGAAATTGAACGACTCGCAATATTCAAGCCCGATTTTTAGGTGGCGGTATTCAGGCAAGATGAAAATGGACCCTGCATACGCGGCATCGACATGCAGCCAAATGTGGTGTTCCTCACACAAGGGACCCAATTGTGAGAGATCGTCGAAAGCGCACGTGCCGGTAGTTCCGAGAGTCGCCACGGCGTAACAAGGAAAGTAGCCGTTGTGCAAGTCATCTTCGATGGCTTGGCGTAGGAGTTGCGGGTCGAGTCGGCCCTCCTCGTCGGACGGCAACAAATGGAAGGTCATGGAGCCCATTAGGCCGGCTTTCTCGATTGATGAGTTCGATTGATCGGAGCTGTAGCCACGCAAACGGCCCTTTATCTCGGGTACACTCAGTGCTGGGTGGTGATTTTTAATGCGGCGCATTGTGCGCTCTTTCGCCGCCAGGAGGCACACTAATGTCGCTTCGCTCGCAGTCCCCTAAGCATATACAACCAGTAACACATAAATCTTATGTAATTATTAAAGCAAAAGTCGAAAATAATAAAAAAAACTTTGATCGCGTCGTTAATCTTAATGAATTAATGATGCAAATGCTGTTAAAATATCGTTTGAGATCATTTCCGGTTTTTGTGAACGACTTTCTTATGTGTAATTTTATTACACGTAAAATTCGTAAGTGAGTTTCAAAAACTTACTTTGATTACGCCGCCGCCTGGACCTTCTGTGCAATTAAGAAATTCTTCAGGTAAGTCCAACATTTTCCCAAGCCAGTCCATCATGACAACTTCCAGTTCGGTGATGGCTGGTCCAGTAATCTGCACAAGATTGTACATAATTAAAAAGTGATTAAGTCGAAAGTAAGTACTTTTCTGCCTTTGCTTTCGTTTAATTCTCACTTCTTGTACATGTTACAACAAAATATAAAATTAAGAGGAATTAAGATGAGGAACATGAATATGTGAAAGTTGTCTGATTGTTGTTTTTGTTTTCTTTAAATTTAATAATATCAAATATTAATATTAAAAGTACATTGACTATTATTATAAGTTTTATTATTAATATTGTGCAATTGTTTTATTTTCAATAAGTTTGTTTGAATGAAAACAAATGAATAACACAATAATAATTTAATTATTTGAAATGTTTAAACAATAAAAGTTCGATTCGTTGCTGAGTGGAATTTAATGTATTGATTTTGGTGACTTACCCAATTAATGCCAACCGCCCCTAAACCAGTGCTGATAAAATCCCCGACGACAGAAGGGAACGAGTATGAAGCCGGATAATAAGCGTAGAAATTTGGCGATTGCCAATGTGTCAGGCCGGGCATTACCACCCTGTTCATTTCTTTGAGCAAATTGTCCCACGTGTCGCCCCTTTGCGGGGCTTCCGGTGGCAGCAAATCCCTTATATATCCCGGCTCAACATCCGGCAACACTTGTCTGCCATTAGCGAACGCAAATTAGAATTAATGACACAAAGCATTTTATAAATATCTAATTATTATTTTTGGGTGCTTACTTGTCCCTTAATGTGCTGTAATAATCAGCGATGTAATCAACGGCCGCCTTAGCGAACGTCCGAAACTCTTCGACGTCCATGCTTATTGTTTTAGTTTAGTTTTTTGTGGATGGTTAAAGAATGCACAAAAGTTCCGTGCGACTGTACAGGACCGAAGACCGAATTAAATCGATCAATTAAGTGCGCGCTGCTCTTTATAGGCAATCTTCCGCTGTGGGAAGTCGTAATTTGGCGCGATGGTTGATTCACCTGGCAGGTAAACAACGCGCGCAAACTTTGAACGTGTTGGAGTGCGAAGGCGCTTTAAATTTCTTCTTTTGCTTGCGTACTCTCTTTCATGTGTAATTAAACAACTCATGTAGGGGATTAACTAATAAGTCATTAATTTTTTTGAACCGACAAAAAATTAAGAAACATTTTTTTAATTGGAAATATACCTAGCTCTAGCTATTTATTTAAGTTTTTGAATGATGCAAAGACCAAATATGTTACGAATTTTCAAGTGGACACTGGACGAGTTGACCATTTCGTAACGCACCTCTAAAGCCTACTTTACACTATCCCAAAATGCCTTTTATACGAAATTCAAAAACTATTTAATAATTTAATTTTTTTTATTTAAAAAAATATATATTTGAAAACTAATTTTGAAAAAATGTTGTTGGTACAAAAATTTTGATAGTGTAAAGTGGACTTGAGTAATTAGTTGGCCGCTACAGTTACGTGAGAATAAAGGTCATGATCATTAGAGAAAGTTTACGAACAACGACGGACGACGGACGAAACGGAAGAAAGTGAAATTTAATTAAAAGCAAAGCAGTTGCTATAATTTGTTGCTGGCGCAGGAAAATTTCGCGCTAAAATGCAAAAATTGTCAAATCATCAAACATTAATTAAAAACGACTTTATTAATATCATAAATTGTTTCTCTTATCTAACAAAATTATTGTTTAATAAAATTAATATTACAGTTAACCAAGTCAACTTTCCTATAGTTTCATCAAGGAACGGCCATTTTGAATATTTATATAGGGAAAACTACCCTTGTATATGGTCCGATTCGGCTTAAATGTTTACGATCAATTGGAGGATCTCCAGGCATGACCAACTCGTATCACGGGGCGAGCTGACGCTCTTACTCAAGAAAAAAGCTGTTCCTGGTACGTGTTGACCTCTATGAATATACAGTGGATTTAAAAGTCAAAATTGTAATGAATTATCGAAAAATTGGCAGGCCATGCACATCAAACTCAATTAAGTTCTGTTGGCAAATGACATATTTGGTTATATTTAAATAATTAGTAAATGGGGTTGCCACAATTCGTGGCATATTTAAATTTAGCGCCAAATTTAGTTCAATGAACGACGCCACAATCAACAATCAAAATCAAATGAGTGAACAGACCGTTAGAGTGCCCGCTCGCCCCGTGATACGAGTGGGCCATGCCCCAGGAAGCCCATGTATAAAATTTCAGCTTGGTCCTGTCGTTTTACATTTGACATTAGGTAAAAATGACAGCTGTCACATCTGCCAAAATTCAAAATTATCGGATCGGGTTGAAACTTGATATCTGGGCTTCTTAAGACCCTAGAAAATGATTCTGAAATTTTGTGCCAAATCGTATAATAAACAAGGGTAGTTTAGTGTATTGTCAAAATTTAAAATGTCGCTTGAGGGCTGAAATTTTATAGATATGGTTTGCAGGTCATCATAAACCATATTATAACTTAGGTATTAATTAATTTAATTTTAATTTTTTAAAGATATTAAATTTATTTCGTTCGTTCAATTTCGACCTTATTATTCTTCCTGTAGTTCATGTGCATGTTGGTAATCTCGTTCTTGCCTGGAACTTGTTGAACATGCGGAATTTGAGTGATTTGAATCCTGGGAATCAAATCATCAACAACGCTCTTGATTTCCTTCCAAGCAAACTCGACATCTTTGCGCTCCGTAGTCCTAGCGCAAACCACGAATCGGAGCAAATAGCGTCCTTTAACTGTGCAGGGCACCATAAAAATCTGCTTCCTGCCATGCACCTTATCATGCAACCTTTGCGTCATATCATTTCCGGCTTTTAAAAAGAAGCAGACGAGTCCCATGCTGCAGGAAAAGACCTCCAGTCGATCATCGCCCTCCACCAATTCAGCGAAATATTTCGCCAGGGTGATATGATTGCGAACATGTTTCTGCAATCCTTCAACGCCATAAGTTCGCAACACGAACCACAACTTAAGCGCGCGGAACTTGCGCCCTAAGCCCAGTTGCCAGTGAATATAGTCCGGGGCTTGTCCCATGTGTTTGTGCTTCAAATAAATGCGCTGCACGTTGAATGCAGTCACCAGATTCTCAGCGTTTTTTACCCACAAAGCAGAGCAGTCGAAAGTGACCATCATCCACTTATGCGGATTGAAATTGAACGAGTCCGCTTGCTCAATCCCTTTGAGCAAGTGCTGATATTCAGGACAAATAAATGAAGATCCCGCATAGGCAGCATCAACATGCATCCAAATGCTGAATTCCTTACACACTTGTCCGATATCTTCAAGGTTGTCGAAAGCGCATGTTGGTGTCGTGCCCAATGTGGCGACAACATAGCAAGGAATGAGTCCTTGCTGAAGATCCTCCAGGATGGCCGCCCGTAAGACGTGTCCATGGAGCCGTCCATTGTTGTCCGAGGACAAAAGTCGCATTTTCATTGAGCCAAGAAGTCCGCCTTTTTCAATCGATGAGTTTGACTGGTCCGAAGAGTAGGCAACCAGTTTACCCTTAACGTCATTTTCGGTCATGTCCGCATGGGAAAGTTTGTATTGTCGGACAATTTTTTCTTTAGCTGCTAAAAGACATATGAAAGTTGCTTCGCTGGCACTGGCTTGGATGACTCCTCCACCGGGTCCTTCCGAACTGTTCAGAAACTCTTCAGGTAAGTTCAGCAATTTCCCGAGCCAATTCATCACAGCGACTTCAAGTTCCGTACATGCTGGGCTAGCCATCTAGCAAAACGGACAAACGGGACAAAGCATAAAAATTAAGAAACTTTTCTCATTAGACTTGTCTAGTTTAAATGGTATTGTTTTTGTTTTCTTTGTGACTTTAAGGTTTGTTATTAAAATGCGGAATTTACCCAATTGAAACCTATAACGCCGAGACCGCTTGTTATCGTTTCGGCGACGACGGACGGATAGGAATGGCCTGTTGGGTAATACGCGTGGAAGTTGGGCGAATGCCAGTGGGTGATTCCAGGCATTATAATGCGCTCCATATCTTTCATAATTTCCTGCCATGGCTCGCCTTTCTGCGGCACATGGTCCGGTATTAGTGGTTGCAAATAGCCGGGCTCTACCGAAGGCAACACATCCCTAAACAAAGTAAACTTGTTGCAATAAAACGTGAAATAAAAGATCTTTTTGTATCAATAAAATGCATCTATTAGCAAATTGAGATTGTCGAATTTTTTTGCTAAAAACTGTACCCACTCGTGAAACTCGACAGCCAATGAGATTACAGAAACAACGTTGTTATATTTTTATGGTTTCACATAATCCAATAATCTCATACGCTGACAAGATTCAAGAGTACAAAAAGTTTTTGCAAAAAAATACACCAATTATCAATTTTGGAATAATCAATTGAAATTGATTTTTCTCATCTTGAGGTTGAAATGGTATACCTATAAGAATCATAAGAATAAGGAAGAATCACATAATCGAAAGCAAATTATGCATCGTACAATTGTGAATATAATTGAGTGTAAAAATTGCATAATTGTTATTTATTGCGATTAAATCTCGCATTTATTGGCCGAAGTGGAAGGTGGAAACAACAATTAAGTCGATTTAATTGTGATTGTATTGTGCATGTTCGTGAAAAATTTATAAATATCTCAACTGCATTGTTAATTAATCTCATATGTAAATAGCATATGAATATTGAATCAAAATCACGTTTTTATATCAACAATTAATTGTTTAATCCGCAACAATTAAATTAAGATCTTTAAATGTCAGGCATTAGATCATTTTGTAAACTATTTGAAAGTACTTACTACACGGTGATCATTTAATCCTAGGATGTTTGAATTTCTCGCCAATTTTCGCCAGTGTTTTTGATTTATTTTAGATATATTACTAAATAAATTCACTACAATAAACAAATATTCAATTTGTGCGTGTTAGGACTTGTTATAAACGATTCACGTTTGAAAAAAGGTAAAGCAGGCCACGAAAAAAATATTTTCTGTTGGTAGTTCTGATTTCAAACCGCGGCAAAATTTAAACAAGTGCCTTTAGGCCAATGACAGGCTGACTTGAAAATGATGAGTTGGTTTGTTTCCTGTCACATAGTTGGGATACGTTTAGTTTTATAAAACTAGCACGGCCTAACTTTACCTTTTTTCAAACGTGAATAGTGTACAATGGCAACATACGCTGTGGTATTCAGAGACATTTGAAAATCCAAGTTTTAAGCTAAACGGGGTTTAACTATTGATTTCAGAAAATAGATTGCGATTTTAATTGTTGATTTGATATCTATTTTATAAAATCA
>JARJDT010007948.1:0-18267 GCA_030264655.1 Leptusa sp. GC000079
CAATATTTTGCGGAGAATTTGAGATATCGAAATTTTTCAAAAGATATCAGTTTTGACTAAATAAACCGTCATGAAAAATATGCAATTTGTAATAAATGTCAAATGTGCAAATTTTAAGCATAAAGTGCCCCTTTTGCATTTTGCATTTTGTTGAGCCAAAGTTAATTTTAAATAATAATAAATTTTGGCCAAATTGTGATCTTGAACAAACTATACAAAACATTTTAAAAAATTTTGGTTTCAATAGAAGAACTTCGGAACCTGATTATTTGGAATATTTCCAAACCAAAAGTTATTTCGGTTTGGATTTGGTTTGGTTGAGGTATTGATGAATATGGTGCAGAAAGCATCGTATCAATTAAAAATAATCACGTTCGTGGTCCTTTAGTCCTTGTAAAAAGTAAAGCGCCGCGTGTTCACTTCACTTGAATCCTTGTTTTAATTGTTGCTCTTTTATGCTTTATTGCTTGTACCGATTTTGATCCGATGCAACCAAGTTCATTGAAATATGTTTTATGTTTGCATCGCATTTCTAGTGCAGTACTTGTGGAAAGAATTAATGACTTGCTAAGGGCCTCTTGTAACAGTAACAACCCTCTTGCTCTTTGCGGGTTGCTGTTTGTACATATACATAATACAAATGTATCGATTACACTGAAGCTGAGAGTCTTCGGAGCAATTAACTACCCTTATTGCTAGTTGTTAGTTGTGCTTGATGTGGTTGCCTAAATCTACTACCAATCTAGGATCTAATCATCAATCTTGATCTTCATCTGCCTCACAATCACACTATTCAATTTTAAAAAGTTCCAAATTGTAGAAATATTTTTCGAAACAAGTGCAAACTATTTTTTTGTAAAAATGCGAACAAAGGACGCGTGTGGCTTTTTAGAGCGAAATTTTTTCTTTGCCATTTTAGTGTGTTTTCCGTTGAAAAACATTTTTGGGTGCATTTTAGCGGGAATTTTGAAACCCTTTGCCGTCTATAGTCTACTCGACATTTATGAAGCATTGCAGACTTTTATATTCGCGTTTCAACATTTTACTTTTTCATTTTAGTTTTCAGTGGTGGTTATTCAATTTTTATGCGAGAATAAAATGCAACGCGCAACGCAATTTTGCGATGAATTGCGAGTCGAGTTGAGATTTTTGGTATTGAGGGGGTTATTGTTTTGTTTCGAGTGCGGTCGCTTTCGGACTTTGCCCTTTTACCCGCGATTTCAATTTTTTCTCTGCGCTTGTTTTCTTTCAGTTTTCATTTGGATTCAACGCTCAAGTGCCCAATGTAGACTGTATTGACCCAGCACTGCATCTACGCAATGAGTGGTCAACTAAACCCTTCAATTATCGAGTCTAACAAAAACTAAATCTGAAACTGAAATGTTCAAGCCAAGCGCGGTTGCGTTCTTGTTAAAAGACGTGGAACGAAAACTAATTAGCGTGCGTTATGTGTGCCGATTGTGGCTTAATGAATTAGCGTCAATTAGAGCGTTTAACACCAGCGTTAGGGGAGCGATATTATCGGGGGCGGTGGAAAAGAGAGCGGAAAAACACCTCGTATTAAAGTCACACTGTTCACTTTTCATTAAATCTTCACACTTGGTTTCTTTCTTTGAATACTCGTTTTTTTTTAGTTCTGGCGTTCGCAGTTGTCGTTTATTGATTTATGAATATTTGTCGTTCTAGATGTTGTAACACTTTTAGTAAAACAAATAGCACGGCATTTTGTGACAGTAAACATTCCTAATGTACTCCTGTTCGTGTACCAATATTTTTTCGACTTTGTCTCTTTAGACTCTTCAAGTTCTTGTCATCAGTGTAAAAAAATAATAAGTATAAGAAATGAAAAAGTTAAAAGCGGCGGCATTACTTTACCATCGTCGTTGGTATGTCTTAAGCAAACAAAACATTTAGTTGACATTGTTATAACCAATAACCAATAGTCAATAGTAACCAATCTTCTTCATCAGTTGAATCGCAATAAGTTACGAATAGTTGTGAGTAGCAAGCGCGCACTTGAATAAGTAATTTTGGTTTTTCTCGAACGTTTCATTGTCACTTAAATGGTTATTTGTTTTCGAAAGCGCGAGCCAGCTAATTGTTAAGTCAATAAAGTCTTCTATGCCGAAAGAAACTGTACGACTCGGACAAAAAAGAAGCACATTGAAGAAGAGCAAACATTACAAAAACTAAAATAAAGCAACAAATTTTAATGCAACTGAAAATCAAAAAAAAAGCTGAGGTGAAACCATAACAAATTTAAATTTTAATGAAAGAAACCTTTCTATATTTGAGATTGAGAAAAGAAATTAATTTTTCTTCAATTTCTTTTATTCTTTTGTTTGCTCTTCTTATAGTCTTTATTCGTGTGTATACTTGGAAGAGTATCATTTTACATTTGCAATTGGAATTGATGGAAATAAAAAACAAAAGAATTAAATGCGAGAAATTGAAGAGGGTTGAATGACGAATTACTGAAACCGTTGGAATTTCCCGCTGCGAATTTTATGATCCTGCCAAGGATTCAAATATCAAATCTATTATAATAGCAAATTTTATATCGCGGTCGTAAATAGCATTTGAATATCTTGCAGACTTAACAGTTAACAGTTGGATAGCTTGGAGCAAATGCGATAGAATTGAAATTATTAGTCGGGGATTGAGCGTAATAAGGGATGATGATCGAGTGTGGGTGTAACCAGGGGCAATTAAATCACGACATAACGCAACAGAAGCGTGTCGGAATCGTCGCATGTCATTGACACAATTAACCGCGAATAATTTACTGATCGCTTTCATGTTCCACGCTTTAACAATAGCAAAATGCTTTGCAATTTTGTTCAAACTGAATTTTTCACTGTTTTTACTTTTACAAAAAATGTTTTTATATCAAATCGTGGTATAATGTAGTACTTTATTCCCTAGGGAATAAAAAGGCGATTTTTCCCTAGGGAATAAAATAGATTTCTGAAGTATATTATATTAGTATATTATTCCCTTGATGCAAAATTGATTTTTGTTGATGATGTCCGTATGTGTGTACATAATATGTGTGTATGTCTCACTAAACTATTAAAGATATAGGCACCAAATTCTCAACTTAAGCTTGCTGATTAAATTTCCGATTCTCAATTTTCGCAAAATATATCTATACATTTTTGGGTAAATTTTTAGGCAAAACATGATTTTATGATGACAATAAGAGCGTTTTGAGGGTTTTAAGCTGTTGAGTTGGAGCTTTGGGGTCTATTAGTAGGTCGTTCAATTAAATGGTTACTAAACGCCCGACACGCGTTCCAATGCGTGTCTCCGCATCATCCTTATTAAGAAGAACTCTAAGTGCTTGATAATGACGAGTGTGCTTGCCGCATTCCGTTCTTATTGCGGCATTCCGCAAGTATCGTTTGCCTTAATGAACGCCCATAAAGCGTTTAGTTATTTGCTCACTGTTCACATTATCTTCCTTCTCGTCATCCTCCTTCAACATTCACTTAACTTAATCCCAAGTATTGTATATAAGATTGCGAATGCTATTAAAGAAATGTGTCTGGATTTTGCAGCAAAGCGAAGAAAATTAGAAGACGATTCTGACACTGATGAAGATTCCAAAAGGCGTTTGTCGACATCACCGGTGCAAACACAAGCGACACCATCACCAGAACCACATCGCCAGCGAGGTTCGCGCACACCCGACCGAGATTTGGATGTTGAAGACGATACATCCGTCGAGGCTCCCGAAAACCTCTCCTTGAAGAAGGATGCCAGTCGTCCTCCGAGCCCAACATCAACATTGGCAAGTCCAATGAGCCAACCGTTTCTGCCCTATCATCCCAACTTCCCCCCGCAATTCTCACCTTTCCATCAGTATCACCCTTCGCATCATCAGCGGAGTCCCGTCGACGTCCTCTTGCGAGTGTTTCCTGGAAGACGTCGCAGTGACATCGAGGCGATTCTGCAGAGGTACTTCTTGTAATATCCACAACTTAACGTGTTCATTTTGTAACTTTTTGGGTGGTTTTTCTTTGAAAAGATGTAAGGGTGACGTCCTTCAGGCGATGGAAGCCATGGTTTCTTCATCTGCGGTGCTGCAAGAAGACCAGGGGCCTACCCCGTCGGCGTTTTCACCCCTAGGACCGCCGAGTAACTTCCACCGGTTTTCGCCGTCAAGACGTTTTCTTTCGGCGCCGTATGCAGGTACCGGGTTTCTATCGACTGTCATTCGACCGCCCCAAGAATTCGGGTTGCCGATGGTCCATCATGATCTTTACAATAATGGTGATAAAACAACTGCGTCGTCGCCGGCTTCCAACACCGGGTCTGATAAGACATCTTATTCCGAATAGCAATTTTTTCATTTTCAATAGTTTGAATTATTTTATTTGTGGCGCGCTTTAAACCCAAACTCATCATTAAATCTTCATTAAATTATTACTTGATATATAATGAATTATATGTTAGATTAGTAGGTGCGCACAATTTCTTTCTTTATTCATTGCATTATTTCATTTTCAATATGTGTTCGGTTCAAATGCTAAGTTCGAGCGTTTGGGGTTCGGAATTTAATTACAATTCGGCAAATGTTCACTTTTTAGACACAAAGTGTTCCGAATTCGTAGGTTGAGTTTGAAATGAAATGTTTTCAACACTTTGTATGTGACAAGCAGAAGTACTCGCGTCTGTTCGTGCACACGTTATAACTGTATGAACGACAACGCACTTAAATCGAAGCGAAAAAGGGGAACAGTACTGACTGCAACAACCAACAACGGGGAGGCTATTGTATTCCTGTAGCGACCAGCAGGCACAATTTGAATTATACATTTCGGGTTTTGGTTTCTACTCGCCATGCTCTTCAATGCGCGCTCTCTACATCATATCATCGTCCATGAGAAAAGCGAAGGACGCGAGACAATTGCTGAATAAAACACAAACAAATAATGCATCGGGTCACAAACAATAGAAACAGACAAAGTTTGACTCTCTTCGAACATTTCAATCAATAACTGAGGCTTTAATTTCGCGAATTTTATTTTATTGTACATAATATTATTCAAAGTTAAATTAAATTGTACATAGACAACGTGAATTTTTTGTTTTAAGTTGTAAACTAATGAAAAATATTAAATATTAGATTTGTAGAGTTTTGGATAGAAAACTATAGTGATAAATGTATAGATTTTAACATATTTATGTTTGATTTCATCTTCTTAAGTGGTCTCACTACTTGACAAACAACCCAACATACTTTTTGGACTAAAAGTATATTGGGTTGCCAGTCAGGTAAAAATGATTCTTAATATAGCAACAAAACACTCATATAAATTGTACATTATCATAAATTATAAATCATCGCATTAATAGATTATTAACAGCTATAAATGAATATTAATTAATTATGAAATTATGATAATGAAGCATTGAACTAATCACTAAACACTACAAATTACAAAAATATCGAGCGGTATAAATAATATACGTAAAATGTAATCAATTACAATTTTTAAATAATTAATCAGCATATAAAAATTATGAATTATAAATCTTTAATCTTATTGTAAAAATTGTATTACAAGTTGTACATAACTTATAAATAATAAATTACACTAAAATAAAATATTGAAAGCGTAAGCGTTTTGTTCTTGTTTTGTTTTGTTTCCGCGTGTAGTTAGTGGAGGCGCCGGGCATGCATGTAAAATTTACATTTATATGCGGATTTTGCGCATCGTGGCTTCCTGCGTGTATTTACATTTTCAGTTTCAGGCAGTCGCAGTGTGCAATGCAATATACTCGTTTTGTAATTATTATTAACAGTAGAATAGCACCGCTGAATGTATGAGTTTGAGCGTGTTTGTTGCAAGCGAAACGAGTCGCTGTAATTAGAAATTTAACGCGTCGCTGCGCAAATTAACGCCGTACGTGTAAAATGAAAATGATGCAATCAAACTGTCGCCTACCAACTCCATGCCACTGTTTTACAATTACAAAGCCATCAGTTTATACGCATAACATACCTGATATAAAATGCAAATTCAATTATCTATTTTTTCTCATATACCTATACAACATACAACGTTCAAAGACATTTTGTAATTGGAGGAATTTATTTGCACAATGTGATACTTTTACTCTATATCTAAGTATATCATATCACTTTTGGCTACAAGTTTCTTCTTCTTATTCTTTCTTGAAAGACTTGAAACTTTGATATTAAAGAATTGGATGAGTAGGTGTGGAACTGTCGAAAGGTTGAAAGGTATCAGTTATCAAAATCCGTTTATCTAAGTGTGCAATCTTTGAGTTTCGTTTCTGGAAACTAAGAAACGATACACCTCCACTTTTACCTGTGTAAACTACCTGAGAAACTAATTGAAAATCTAAACCAAACATGCAGGGGTTGAGCTGAAATGTTTACTTTGATTCACTTTTGCAATCGTGTGCGCTTGATCTCGATATTCTCTATCGTGATCGTGAAAGAGATAAAAAAGAAACTTCCATTGCTCAGGTTACACATTTCTGACATACTTTCTACTGTTAAAAGATCCGTTAGATGCTTTTTGTAGAACTACATTGACGATGTCTCATCGTTTCGATTTAAATCGATTAATTTTCATATTTTCGGATGTTTTAATAATATTTTCTGGTGGGGACCTTTTACCAAGTTTTGAGAAATCTTTGGATATTTTATTATTTTCTTAGAATGTT
The DNA here is from genome assembly GCA_030264655.1 of Leptusa sp. GC000079. Classification (NCBI taxonomy): domain Eukaryota; kingdom Metazoa; phylum Arthropoda; class Insecta; order Coleoptera; family Staphylinidae; genus Leptusa; species Leptusa sp. GC000079. The sequence goes on from JARJDT010007948.1 coordinate 6,703, forward strand.
TTGAGATATTTTCCTGATGTTTTGTGAAATTTTGTTATGTTTCTTCCTTATAACATAATATAACAAATCTCAAATCGTTAAACTAATGATAACATAACAAAATATCAAATAACCCATAAATCCAAATCCATAAAAAAATTATCCAAACACATAAAAAATATCCAAAAACACAAGAAAAATTAAATAACAACAACAAAAATATCTAAAACCTAAGAAAAATAAAGAAAACTAATTTGTATTTAACTAATTTAATTAAAATTTAATTTAATTAAATTAAAAAAAACTCAAATCAAAAATGTTTCAAATGTCAAAAATAAAAGATTCAAATAGCAAACAATATGCATTGTTGTTCGGTCGCCGAGTGGGGTGAGAAGTTGAGGATGAGATAACAAAAGAGAATAACGGAGAGCGTCATAGTCGCCGCGACGAATCTTTGGCTCGCTGCTTGCTTGCACCTTGGTCGACCGTGCAAGCTCTAAATACTTATTGAATTTTCTTTGATTTTTCCTCATTACAGCTCAATAAATTAATTATTTCCTATTATTATTCAATAGATTGCATTATACTATAAAAATTAAATTTTAATAAAACCTATGAAAATATCGAAAAATCCAAATGCATAGCAAATATCCCGACACATAAAAATTATCCAAAAACTTAAGAAAAAAAACATGACTGAATTCGCTTTTGTATACGAAAAAAAGTGTATAAAAGTAATTTCAATTAAATTGCAAGCGGGTGGATTGTAAAGAATTGATTAGATTCATTAGAATTGACCTGCTTGCAACACGACTGCAGAAAGTCGCCTGCCTGGATGTTTATAAAGGCGGGTGTCGCACTGCAGTTTGCTCGTCTGCTGGTGACAGTTAAGTGCGTGTTGTCCATTCAGGACGACGACGACGACGACGCGATTCACCCGGCACCCCCTGCTGGTCTAAACTTCAAAACGCAAATTCAATACATAAAATAGACTGTATATCAATCGGAGAGTGTGCATTGCGTTCGGAGCTTTCGAATTGTGGGTTGTTACTGGTAACGTGATCGTTGATCGTTGATCAGGATCGAGGATGCGTTGTGCTTGCTGCTTGTGGTTACACTCAACACATCACAATAACAATCGCAACCCTATTGCATGCGCGAGGCGAGTACTGAGTAGCATTATCTCAATTTAGTTAGATCTTTATCAAACGGCTACTGCGGCCACGGCTTATCAAAGGGGGTGAAAACGAGACAGAAACATACGTGTATACTGCGCGTATACAATGTAGTGGTTTACGGGGTTCAAGGGGGTGTGTTTATGTGTTTACACAATTGATATGCGATGCGGACACAACAAACGGATGGATACACGTCTAATATCATCCTAATTGAAAATTGAATTCATCATTCAAGTCCACATGACTAATTAAAGTCTTTTCACGATCTATTTTCGTTCAATGAAAACAAATTTTGTGTAATTTTCCAGTAATAACGCAATTTTTCAATTTACAAATTGTTTCCGAAATGTGTTTCTTGCAAAATTTAATTGTAAAACAAAAAAAAAAAATTTGTCGGAAAAACATCTAATTGAAAAAACGGAAAATGTAAGATTTTAAATTTTACATATTCGTGTAAAATTTTTTTCATTAAAGAATTTGTCAATGTTCTTCAAAATCAATGTTTATTAACCTTAATTTTAATTTTCATATTTAAAATTTCAATATGAAAGTTTATTTGCTTTTCTGGTATAGAAAACAAGTTAACCGTAATTTTGTATAATTGAATTTATTAAGATATCATTGAAGCGCGCCGTTTACATTTGAAATCAACCCTCGCCCTTTGCGGCTACAATTAAATAAACTTAAATATCATATCATTGAGTTTTTCATATTCGTGAGGGGAAATCATAAAAAATAATGTGCGCTTCGATTAATTTCGACAATAACACGTTCAACGATAACTATCATTTCTTCATCGTTTATTGTTGGTTCATTGATTAGAATCGCGCGCTTGTTTTCACATTGAAATCGGCGCATCTGTTTATTAAACTGATGCTTATTCTTTCGCCAGTTAAAAAGTTGAAGGGCATGGGAATGAGTGTTGTCTTTGACATTTAGCCTTCGTCTTTTTTGAACAACTTTTACGATGTTGAGATAATTTGTTTTCAATTAAAATTCTCGCCCTGAAACTATGATTTCATTCGTTTTGTGTCCGATGCAGACATCGCACGCCGCCGGAGTTTAATCTATTAATGCAATTGTAAATGCAAAACCACTGCGGGGCTAATTGTTCACACCAAGCAATTGTCCAGCGAAGCATTGTCAACGCCCTACGAATTTATCGGAAATTATTTTTAATCCTCAACACGCGACGCAAATCTTGATGTGAAATTGTAAAATTTACATTTTAAAATTTATCGCTCGTCGTGCTGGGATTATAGACCAACAACGAAACTGAAAATGACATTTTAAGAGTCTTAATTGAAATAGTATTAGCATTCTTAACGGTTTTCTCGTTTCTATTGAAGAGTTGAAGCGTTGCGATGACATTTGTATTGAGCGATAATTAAATTTCCGCCGGCGCGTTCGAATTGAAAAATTCCGAACACTTTAGACTTGTTAATAAACCAAAAACCTGATGGGGAGGCAGAAGCCTCTATTGATAATATTTCTTATTCTTTCTTGTCTCGTCTTGCGTTTCTTGCTTTCGGGCGCGCATTTGACACCGAGCCTTTTTCATTTCATCAGTTCCACACTTGCGTCGCGTTTTCCCCATTAAAATCGCGCGCCTAGGACGTATTTGCATCAGTTGTGCTTGAATGTGTTAAATACATCAAGAAGGCGCAAAGTGTAAGTGAAAATTCTAGCGCGCCGACGACGCCGAACGACGACGAAACTTATTATTGAATTGGTGATGCCGGCGGGAACATGGCTTCGCATCGATTTGAAACCCGTTCATCGAATCGTTTTTCGATTATATTTGTATTGTTTGTCACGACGGCGCATTGCAAAAATAAAAGGCACAAAACGCGCTCGCAATGACAAAATGACAAAGCGAAGATGACACCGAAATTAATAAGGTTTTTACTTTTTTGCCATCATCAGCATCGACGATCGAGGACAGCTAAATTGATATGGAAATAGAAAATACAAGGATGAAACTCGCCGAGGGAACATTTATAATGTGGGAGGCCACATTTGATAATTTAATGAACCGCACCATCTCGAAAAGTTGGAAACTTGCACAACTTAACAATATAATGTTAAATACGAGCGTTTTTCCCAACGCATTATTCGCATTGAAAGAGAGACAATAATTCTATAAACTTTGGTCTTTTAAGCCAAGAAAGCATACTCGTAGAGTAGATTTTCTTAAAAGTTTGCAGCGAGGGAGCTTCAATTGCAGTTGGAAATTTATTTGCTGAAAGAAGGAAATTTTAATAATAAACTTTAAAGTTTTACAAGAAAATCAGTATTAGGCGAGATGAACTTATTGGTAAGTAAAACGCCCTTTTTCTTTGTGCCGCTCTCAAGTAGAAATTTATTCCGCTTGATTGTTTGCCGGTAATTATAAAGCGATTATGTGTGTTTTTAATATCTTTTTAAATTTGTTAGAATTTTTTGGGGTGCGAAGTCGGCAATAAACGAAACAAGAAAAATTTAAATACAAATTGCCATTCCATCAGAAGTTCGAATTTTTTTCGCATAAAATTAAAATAAAAATACACTTTAGTGCCACAAACGGTCTGCTATAAGTGTTTCCAAACATCTTTTCGCCACCCTTTTCTCAATATTTTTTATATACTCGGAGCTATATTTTGTTATTGCCTTTCATTTTATACGAATGCGAATGCGAAACTTTATGCGCGCAATCGAAACCGAAACGAAAGAAGTGTGTCTTTAAGAGCAAAAGACATTTAAAAACGTTTTCAAGCCATATTTTCAATGGCAATAAAACGCACTCTTTCCCTTACGATTCTCTTACGAATGCGGCGGACAAATACGTGCTGAGATCGTTTGCAACCCTATCATATTATAACGTGAGCTCTTCGCATAAAAATACAGTAAACACTTCACTCGATCGCATTACGAGTACAAATTTGCTACAGGCATTTTGCAGTTTATATTAAATGATTTAAAGTATATTCACTATCACTTTTCTATGTCTATCGTATACATTGAAACAATGTTTTTTGGTAGAAGATATGCATCGTGAAAACACTTTAAATTTTTTTTTCTTCGAAAAAGGCAATGACAAAAATACAAATAAAAAGAGAAATAGTGAGGCCTACTTATCAACCCTTCTTAAATCAAATCGAATATGTCCGAAACATGTTTTTATTAATGTGTTCTCTTGCCCTCAAGTTATTAGCCATGTAATATGTTTCAAAATAGGGGTCGTACTTTACATATTATACAATGTGTAACAATAGTTGCATTAACTAACTGATTTCGTACAGTACGCTCAATAAAATTTTCAGTAAGGGTTGTTCCTGAAAGTTGCAAAATATGTCTGACGAGTTTACTGGCAACCCAATATCCTTTTTGGACATTTTAGTTATACATATACTATTGAAATGCAATTCTTTACGATGTACGCGATTTTTCTAAAAGAGTTATATCATAGAGGAAGAGAATGTATTCTCTTAGTCCATGTTTATATGCAGTTTAATAGTAGATAAATAAAATCTCCAAAAAGTATGTTGGGTTGCCTGTCAGATACATTTATAATGTTCATCCGCCTTTATATTTTTGTAATCAGTCAATTTTCTCAATTTTTGTTGATACTTTTTTTAATTTTAATATATCAATTTAAAAAGACCTTTATAGTCTATAACAGGCTATTTAATATAATATAAGTAATAACTTAATTAATTTGTTTCTTGTTTTTAAATTCTTGAATTTCTTATTATAATTTTTGTTTCTTGAATAAATTTCTTTCGTAGATTATTAAACCAATTTAATGCCCTGTTTGTAGTAATTCTTTTACCAATCTCCGGGTTTGATATCAACCATTCCAAAAAATTTAAAACATCATTGAACATACGATACAATAATTATATTGTAAACACAAACAGAAGTAAAAGTAAATTAATAAAGTTATAGTTGTTGAGCTGAAATGAAACACCAATCCTCCAATCCTATATCTATCTCTATGCAATGTAATGTAATGAAATGTACCTAATGAAATATAATGTTTGAATTGGAATAGCAGCTTGTCTCTTGTCATTTAAACACAATAACCGGTGGACGGATAGGTAAATTTGGTCTGCGTGGAGTGCGCACCTTTATTATGTGATTATGCGAGTTATTTGATACTTGACAGACGTGCTGGGCATAACACAGGGATATTAAACATATTATTGTATTCTCCATTCTTCACATTAACGCATTGTATTATCCGGGGTGTAACAATCCCCATGCATGCGCAATGCATTGAATAGAAAAGAGAATCAAAATCACATGATGTGGAATGGATATTATTTTCAAATACTTAATAGTTTCTTTTTGGGTTTAGTATTTTAGGTCTCAGTTACATTTACTTTAAGTACTTTTGTTAACATTGCTAATCCGAAAATTAGAGAGCGCACCAATGAGGCGTGATTCCTTTCTGCAACTGAGACTTACAAAAACTTATTAATAATTCAACTAATAACTTTTTATAAACGCGGCTTAATAATTTGTCAACTTCCTGTTTGCTGCGAAATTTTCTTAGGGTAGCAAATTGCAATCCACGAATATCAGGAACGTAATTCGAACATGTTAGCAATGAAAAGCTAAAGTCATCGAAACGAAGAAGAGTCGAAAAAGGTCACTTGAAGTGGCCTCGTGGCCTTTGGAGAGGCTTTCGGAAAACGATATAACTGCGAAAGATAGTGAAAAGAAAACGCCCGCAGTAGATATACAGAATTGAATGCCTGATGGGTACAAGTGGATGGAAATGCCCAGCAGAGTATCAATAGCAATTGCGAAACTGGAGTAAGAGTTGCCGGGCATCAAGGCAAGAGCAAAACGAAAACGTTTTATTTTCCAAGTGCCCACTTTCGAGTTTGCCCTAGCAAGCGATTCACTCACGTCGAGCGCAACTATTATCGAAAGAGTCGAGTTTTGTTAAATGTTGAATGGGAATCAGGGAATCGTGTTTTCGTTTTCAATAGAAGTAGGGAAACGTACATTGCAAACCGCAAATCCAACATGTTTCTACTTCTACAGAGACAGAGTTAGTTTAGAAATTCAAAAAAAATTTCCAGATAAAAAATACTTTAGATTTGCAAAAATAAGAAAATATTGCTGAATAATTCAGAAAATAATAAAAAGCACAAATTGTAGACAAAACAAACGACAACAAGGAACTAACCGAAGAAGGAATATGAAATGAAATGAAATGGATGAAGTGGCTTGTTAAAATGTATACGCAATTTAAACACACTAATTGTAATTATTGAACGTTATTTCTTCATATAAACCTTCAGGTTGAAAATCAATAAAATAATTACTCATTACTTCATCCTTCTTGTTTTAATTGCGTTGCTCACGCGAGTCAATCTTTTTCTAATAATAATATAATAATGATATAAGGCCCTTAAAAGCAGCTTAAAACTATAGACTATTATAGCAAGCAAGCAGCCTGTTCTTGAGCTCTTGAGCACAATGGCAATAATAATGGCGAGGCATTAAACCTATACAATTCGCATACAATATTCACATAATGGGCACAAACAATGAGCACGTTTCCACATATGATATATGCGCGCAACTACTCAAATTCAACAATTGTTTTAACAACTCGCTTGAATGGCAATCCAATCGAAAACTTAGGCGTATTGCCATCGACAACAATATCACAGTTAGCAAACGTTTTATAACAATGACAGCACCTAGTGGGAGGCAGTCAACTTTTTATTCATTCATATTTAAACGATCATGTTGGTTTTCCTAATACTTGACTCCTTTTGTTTTCCTCCAGAGTGTGCCTGGACTCCTATAGAGCGTTCAATTTCTACAGGGTGGAGGATACAGGGTGTTTTCTCAATGCATTATTGCCATTGCATTGATATAATTACATATTGGTTATTGCATTAAACATTTAAAAGAAACAAGGGCACAAAAGCGCATTTGATCGTTTTGCTCTTTGCGGTTGAGTTTGTATTATGTTCGAGCGCATTCTTCCTTTAGTAGTTCCTTTCTTTTATAATTTGTCCACATTTGAGGACTAAATACGTATCGAATAACCACATCGTCGCAACTCATTCATTCTTTTATTCTATCTACCTACACAGTACACATAAACTTTAATTCATTTTATTCATTACGAGTATAAGTTTGAGCTCCTTTCTTTTCTTATTTTGGTTTCATTTCTTTACATTCGTTTTGTTAACCATTGTAGTAGCGTATTGTCAGGGCTGAGCAATATTTAAAATACATGTATTTAAAATACGTTTTTCTACGATCATGCATATTAACATTCTTTAACCGAATTCAAACATGTTACAGAATGAGAATAGGCAGGGCCCTCTTTAAACAGATAGTAGAATCCCAGGTTGAAATTAATGAATTACGCTTACATAAATAATAAGATATTAGTTTTTAGTTTTTAATTTAAAATAAGCATATTGTAAATCTGGTCTCAATCGGTTAAGAATCCAAATTCAAAGCAAAACCGAGTTCATTTTTTATTTATTTGAAAGTGGTCGTCGAAAAAGTATAGTTTGCAACTCATTTAGAATGGGGATTTCTCACTCGTGAAACCGCCGCACTCGCTTTCGGCTCGTGTGTCAAACTTTCCACTCCTTAGGAGGATATTGCATTCCAAACTCGTTACAGAATAAACTATTCCATATTTTTGAACATAGTAACAAAACTTTTTGTTCTTATTTTTTTTTTAAATTTAAGTAACGTAATGTATTTAGGTATTTTGTATTTAAAATACACCTGTTATTTATATATTGATAATGAAAGAAATTCTGTTTGGTATACAAAAACGAAATCGAAAAGAAAAGAATCACATTTAATGTAGTAATTGTATAAATTAATCGTTTAAAATTAAATTTTGTGTTTGATCTTTTCCACAGATAGTTGCGCGATTTGTAGCGCTCATCAAAGTCTTTAATAGAAATAGTAATGTGTGCGAATTGTTGAAGCATTTGTGGTAGTTGTTGCTGTGGTTGGGGGCAAACGGGAAATTGTCTTTCGGTGCAGTCGGTTAGACACGACACGACCGCATGTTCCGTCAACCGATAAATAAAGTGAATCTGTTTTGTGTTTTTCCAGCGCGCACACGCACCGACGAGCATCATTTCGCCCCGCGTTTTCCCGGCATTTCCTTGTTCTTAATATACTACTATGTGAACAAGTCGTCTTTGTATTTTGTTCGTTTGCTTCATGCGCCTTGCGGCGACTTCACTCTTCAGAACAGTTAACGTTTGCTCTTTAACTTTATATTTTGTTTTGTTGAATTGTTCTGTTCCTGCTAGAAGTAAGTATGTGCGGGTATAGCCGGGGAGGAAAAACGTTATTACATTTTCAAATCGCACCGGATGCGTTATGCGCGCGTCAAAGAAAATGAAAACGTTGGGAGAGATCTTGATGAGCAGTCAAGCGCGTTTTTTGTCACAACAACTTCTTCTCTTTTCTCGCTAAATGTTCAAATGCTGTTCGTGTCACAATGTCACATAAACACATTCCATTTCAACTTAAGTTTGAAATTTATTAAATATTTTTATACAATTTACAAGTATGTTATTAAATTGTATAAACTTGAGTGAGAAGATGCGGAGCGTATAATATCGAATCGAATGGGAATTATTGAATTATAAAGTGATGTATGTATGAATGTATGCATGTAAATATAGAATAAAGGTGCGAGGAATGGATATATGCTCGTTGCTGCTGCCTGCTGCGGCTGATGCGGTTTAGCTCGATGTAATATTGGTGTGAATGTTCAATGTGTGGAATGCGAAGGGTGGTTTACAATTTTCAATTGAAACCCGCCAACCGCACCCGCCGACGTCTTGAAAGCGCGCTTTGCTACCGTCACCTTAGCATTAAAACGCAGGATAGCAAGGACGATGTGGCATGGCGTGGCGAGGATATTGCGAGTATATTCACCGCGTCGTTTCGCTCCATGCTATACTATAGTGTCTGTATTACGTTTCCCATGAAAAGGTCGAGGGGAATTTCAAGAATTACAACTATATTTCGCGAAGATTATTCCAGTTTCGCACCAGTTTTCCTTTATATTCCGCAATTCCGCTGAATTGTAAGCCGAACGAAAACGCTATAGGGATGAGGGATGAGTTTCGAATTTAATTTACACTTTAACAACATATTTAACGTATCCTAGAAATTCCTTAACACACAATATGCATAAATATATCATTTAAGACATTTTACAAGTATAAATTCGCAGAAATATTGCAATTACGAAATTATTCAAGTTTAAAACAGTTAAAAACCTTTTAAATTGCAAGGATAACATCGCTAGCGCTTACTATTAGGAAAACCTTGAACTACCAACAACATTTTTAAGTAAACCAGTAAACTGCTTTCGCTGAATTGCTAATCAAACAAAACCCTAAAGTTAGCAAAGGGATTCAAATGGAGATGACTATAGAATATAATTTTCACATCCCACGGTTTAACAACATAATTAACGTATCCAAAAATCTTAAGAATTTCTGTAAATGGTGAAATTTGTATGCAAGGATAACTACCGCAGCGACATCTATTGTGAAACATGGAACAACTTAAAACATTTTCAAATAAAACAGTGAGCTGATCTCAATGTCGATATATTTGCGATCTGAAAACGTTGTTTGCGTCCCAAATTATTTGTTATCGGCCATGTGAGTGCCGTGCAAAATGTTTATCAAGCACAAATTCAAAATTATGGCGAGAGTAACGACATTAGGAAAGTGTTTCTTCCTATTTCTTCTTATAACACACGCTGCTGCATCGAAATTGAACGTGGCACGCGTACTTCTACCGGTTTTCGAAGATATCTCAACGAATTTCACACTGCTATCCACTGACAACAACTGCTTAAAATGGTGAGGTTAACTTCGTGCATAAATTTAAATTTGCTAAATGATCAATGAAAATGTTCTCATAGGATGACAACACGCGAGGATGTGGTGAAGCTCACCCCGATCGACTACTACCCGGAAATGGACTGCTCATCAAGCGTAATCATCTCAACTAACACCAGAGATAGAACAAGACTGACTGCTGATATTTTTGCTGAAGACACAATCACCAAACAAATGCTCAGATGCGTTATCATTGTCGACGTTATCAACACTTTGGCTATTACTACTAAAACCAGGGAGTTGATTCTTGAGGAAGCTCCTGAAATCTTTGAAGTCAGAGCTTATGACAATCAAGGCAATGAATTCAGTACACTTGCTGGTGTGCCTTTGCATTGGTTCATATCACCTTTAGGGATACATAGCGATATGCCTGTTATCAAACTCACACCGTTTAAAGACTCTTCTTATGGCACTCCTGCATCTCTAGTTGACTTGGAAGAAAGGGGTCTTTGGGGTGACAAAGTCTTGCTTGAAGGGTTCAAAACAGGCATGTCGAAAGTCTCCGTTAAGCTTTCCCAGAAAGAATATGAATCGGTGAAAAGCAATGATATTATACTGAGTGTTGTCGCGAATTTAATTGTCTTGCCGCATGAAGTTTACATAATGGTCGGTGATATTGTTAAGTTCCGTGTAATTCAGACGAGTTACGGTAAGACAGATGAGATCGACTTGAAAAAGTCACAATTCTACTTGCAAGTCGGCGATAAAGACATCGCCAGCAACGAATATGAAGCGGGCGTTGTCAAAGGTCTCAGTCTAGGCGATACGAAACTCTTTTTGCATGATAAGAACATGGATGCTGGTGAACAAGATGTCTTGGTACCGATGCCTAGCGCCATTATACATGTTGTTCAACCAGCTTACATGATTCTAACACTGTTGCCATATAAGAATTGGGTGACTATGGTCTCAGAACGGCATCAAATCGTCGCTGAAATTTATACTGAGTAAGAATTTTCGCATTTTATGGTGAAAAATTTGACTTGATTGTTGGTTTTTTGAATAGGGATGATCGTAAATTGACGCTTGGGTCGGACTTCCACATTCATACCACTGTTGGAGATGCTTTCCATGTGCAGGAAAGAGCCTCAAATGGTAGTTGGCAGGTTGGGTGGACGGAAGTCGAAGGCATTGCGCCGGTTACCGCCGTTTTGGATAGTGTTCGGCCTGCACTGCAAGCTTCAGCTGAGATTGTTATTCATCCAAGGATTGTGTTGACCCCAGCGGAAGTTATTTTGCCTTGGGATCCAGCCGCTAAACCCAAGTAAGTGCTTTATAAATACTATAGTTCATTTCATCACTATAGAGACCACTAGATTCGGGCAAGTTTACACGATCGAATAATGTGTCAGGTTGGCAGTACATACAAATTGCCCGCGAAAATTCAAATTCAATGCTAAGTGCAAAGTCAAGCAATTGTCCTGTCATACAATTCATACGTCAAGCAAACATCATACAATTTTAAAATTTTGTGTCGTGTAGAATGGCTTTAAAATCGA
>JARJDT010007952.1:0-10375 GCA_030264655.1 Leptusa sp. GC000079
GAAAAATATTTATTAATTGCTGTAATTTATTCCTGACTTTTTGACTCGTGATTAATTGGCTTAAATTGTTTTAAAATTTATTAGAAACCCCAAAGATAGCAAATTTAATGACTGTTTAATATAGGTAATCTTATTTTAAATTATTAATTTTACATATTGGCAAATTTTTACGGGTTAGATTAAACGATAAAGTAAATTGTGATGTTACTTAAGTAAATAAGCACACACTTAACTAAATACTTGAGGCCTAGGGCAAAGAAATGCGTATTAAACAATATCACTAGCAATGCATGCAATGTGCAGCTTTATTATTAAATTTTGTTCATTTTGTTGCGCGCAGAAATTGCTTTATTTTATTACCGAAATCATAGTAATTACGAACGATTTTCGTGCGCGCGATGAGATCAACCAAGGTGCATTGCAGTCTCGAGTTCAATGCTAAAGAACAACGCACTGTCTTAACGTATAAGCAAATGAAACAAAAACGCTGTTTATTTGTTAATTTACTGTTAAAACTTCCTATACACGATCGTCGTGAGTACGAATACTCTTGATATCATCGCAATACGAAATTACAACAGCATCAAGTCCAAGTCAGTTTTCTATAAAATATTTTACTTGAAGAAAAAGTCTTGGAATGAAATGATACTGAATCGTTGCTGAAGAATTGTCTAATCCAAAAAACAACAAAAAAAACAAAAGATAAATTGATCGTATATAACTTTGGAAATGAGAAATACGCGCGGCATTCCGCGTCTGTTTCAGGATAATTAATTAATTTCGAGAAATCATTAGCGTTTTCTGATGTTTGACTGTTTGAGAATTTGTTGGGCAAAGAAAGTAACAACTGTAGGGAGAGACGAAATCAAGGGCACCACCTTGATTTCGTCTGGAATTGACTCATTATTTATCATCCTGGCTTTTAATATCACTGAATTTTTTGCTTGATCTCCGAAGTTGCAACAAAGTTGCGCGAAATTTATCATTAAACAATTTCATCGTAATCGTTGATCCGTTGATCGTTGAGTATAAAATAAAATGCAAACTACGTACCATGTTGCACTTCCAGTTCGTTTTCGTGGTGCATCCCATGTTGTCGTCGTCGTTGTCGCCGCTGTTGATGATGGCTTCGTTGTAATTAAATTTAATGGGGCCGATGCCGACGACAAACTGCAAAGAATAATAAATATTTAAATACTATACAGAGCGTTTTATTTTCCTATTTGCAAAACTACTTTTTCCTAATCCCATTAGGCCCATTACAGTCAAAGATTGTGCGTGCCGCATTAGTAAGTGAGTAAAGTTCGAAACGAATATAATTACAACTTATATGTTGGCTCGAAATGTCTAAATGAAAAAAATATTATGTGTCGTTGATAGTTGATATAAAAACGAGGACAATTAGCTAAATTGCTGCCACTGTGTGTGCTGTGTGCGTTTTATGACAAACAGCAAAAGAACGGTGCAGGTGATATAACGTCGTCGTAATTACGTAAACTGTTAGATAAAAATGCGTGTACAAGGATGATTAAAGAACATGCTTCCTGAATACACCAACATCAACGTCATTACTACCTGCACGAAGAACAGGACTTTTCAAACGAACGTTTTATAACGAACGAAAAATCAAAAACAAAACAAAAATTAATAGAAATAGCAGGTATGTGAGGTATGAAAAGATTAATTAATTGTATCAAAGCAGAAATAAATCAATTGTTTTTGTTTGAGTCAATCGTTTGCACCGCGTAACGTTCTTCATGTTTGTAGTCATGTCAATGAATTGAAACGTTCCCGGCGGTAATTAATAGAAAGAACAAGGGACAGGGAATGAATTAATATTATTATCGGCAATCGGCGTCTTTGATGTGTCCGAAAGACCGAGTTTGTTGAGTAGTTTGCTTGCTGCCTTTGCTGCCATTGCTGCTACTTGTTTTGCTACAATGAGCAACATGCTACAAGAGAGGAGTACACTTAAAACTTGAGTAACTTATTGTATTGACTATACAATATAATGTATAGAAACACTGACTATTTAAGTGCCGCTTTATTCAATTTAAAAAGACCTGGCAAAATCCAAAAGTTTTACATCCAAATATTATGGGAAGATTCGGCTAAATTCGTAAACATATTGCTCAGATCTGTTGCATTGAAGCTTAAAAATTGCAAACCTTCTTTGTTGGCATTGTTGCCAATATCAATTCAAAGTAATGGAATAATTGAATTGAACTGAGAACTTTCCTGGATTTCAAAGAGAATTTTTGTTAAAATTGAAAAATATGAGCCAACCTGATGTGTTGAAGTGTGAAGCATTAGCCTGTCTGAAACTCACTTGAACTACTTACATCATAGAAAGAACTCTTTGATATTTAACACCGCAAGAAAAAGCGCCAGAGTAAAGGGCAACGCGGCGCATTATAGGGGCACTTACGCCATTATACTTCGTCGAATATGTTTAGATTTTTAGTACGTCGACGGTTTTATATTTCAACCTTGCGAACATAACATAAATTCTTAATTTAGTCAAAATCTGAATGTTTGGAATATTGTCAAGTGTATCATAAACGCTTTAAATACGAAGAGATTGCTTCACGCACTTTCGGTGCGTTGTCACACACATTGCGTTGGGATGAAAAAGTGTGAGCATTAGGTTTTTCATCGATGCGGTAAACTTTTTGTTTTTCACAACCAAAATTGGATTTTTTTTTATACTTATGAATATGAGAAGTTCGAAGCATATGTTGAACACACGTTTGTTTATGTAAATTATACGCTCATAGAAGCATAAGAAAAGTTAGATATAGGCCAAGAAGGGTTCCACGTCGATAATCGTTTTAATATCGTTGCCAAAACCTTTATATTCAGGACCACCCCAAAAATTTGCTGTGAAATTTCACGCCTGACAAATAAAGTACAATCTGAACTTTGTCGTAGCCTTTTTGCAACCTAAAACCAGCGTGTAAAATGTGTGTTTGTTGCAAATGGTGTCGTCAATTAACTCAATTAGTCACATTAATTAATAAAAATAAGCCAATGGGGATTGGGCTAATCGTTAAAGTTTGAAACTTTGGCATCGTGCAAGATGAGAGGCGCAATCACCTTCTCATCGAGAATGCTTGAACGCACACAGCTCGACGATCTCGATGCCATAAAGGCGTTCGTTCGCTCGTTGACAGCGCAATTTCTCAAGGAAGTTCTTAAAATCCGCGCTCGCTGCTTGTGCATGCTTGCAGATGGAGAAGGAGTGAAGAAGGCGCCCGCCGCCCGCCGTGATTTAATACCTTCAATTTGGAACACTCGGTTCAGTTCAGCGCTAACGAAAAGAATACAACAGCGCATAGAGGCGAAGAAGATAAGAAGCGCGAGCTCACGCCGCCTCCGACACTAACCGATTCCAACGCACGACTTTCCAACACCAAACTTGATAAAATTACCAAAGTTGGCAGTCTCTCATCCCGTCGACCTACCTATACCAGTCTACCACCAACCAATGCCATGTGCCATCACCATCAGGAGCACAAAGCAAGCGAAATCAATCGCGTTTGGCTTTAGCTTCATGGCAACACATTGACACTTGCCATTCATATCACATTTTGTCGCTGCTGACACTCGGTTACAAAGCACAGGCTCTTAAATCAGTAATTTTTCTTTAACCCTCAATAAATATTTCAATTGCATCCCCGTTTGGATGTGTATACGACTGGCTATAATCCATATAAATCTAATTTATCGTACGGCATCCGTGGTAATCCGTAATATTTACTGTCTGGGGAGCTTCTTTGCTCGCGCCAGGCAGGCGCAGGGCATTTCAGAGAGGAGAGAAAAGGTGTCGAGCCCGTTAGCTGTCGCATTATCGCCGCGTTTCACCACAGCCTCCCGTGCAGTATACCAGCGCGTTGAAGAAGTAGAAGACCATCAAGCATTGTATGCGGACGGATATCTACAGAGCGCGTTCGCCTAAATACCCCTATAAAGTGTCACAGGCTAAATATTTCAAACGTGACCCTCAGCTCGAAAGCAGCAACGGTAGCAGCAGATAAATATCAAGCTCAAACATATTAGCGTTGTGCGTTGTTACTGTAAGCACAATGTGGCGATAAGTACGGATAAAATGAATAAAAATTGTCATTGTATGTTCTTATTTAGTTTTTGTGTTTTAAATTCATACAAGGTGCTTTTTTCACTGCGGAGTTGTTTTCAACAAATTTTTGATATTTTTCAGTAAGCTTATTAGAGTCGGTACAGGATGTTTAAAAACATGGTTTAGATGCAGGTATAATACTAATATACGCATAGGGCATAACTCACGTCGTAATCTATTTAAGTTAAGACGACAAAAATACAATAACCATGTTGTGTTGTGTGCTCACCTGCACATATCTGAAGCTGCTCTAAGTACACATATGAATTCAAAAGACCCAAACCCGAACCTTTCAAACTCTTGTCCTTGTCCTTGACGATGCTTTGATGTTTAAGAGGAGATGGAGATGAAAACAGTCCCGAATATTTAATACCTACACGCGCAAAGCTGACGGATAAAAATGTGTCTCGACTGTTTGCAAATGTACTTACTTTAGGAGGTGCCGGATTATATGTATACATATAAAAAAATATTTTCAGACACTCGAATGGTACATGCATGAGAGATGAGAATGAGAGACTCCAAGAGGCAAATATTTTTACAGCCGGGCACCGAAACGACAACAAACACGTAGAAGTAAAGACAAGGTGAAGAGTGCGAATCGATTTGGCGAAAAAATATTACACTAATAAAGCACTACATGAATGTTATCAGTCATCAAGTTTTACTTAATTTTCTTTCTTCTCGTATGAGATATTTGGACAGCTCAAGAGGTTCATGTTTTAGACATTCTCTAATTAATTAATTAATTAATTTGGAAATGTTTTTGTAAAAAGTTGTTTGCAGTTGCAGCATTGCTCCAAATTTAAAAGCTTCTCATACATCCCTTGTTGGATATTACCCACTTTTATAGACGCAGAATATGAATGGGAATGAGACAAGAAGAAGAAATAACGCATGCTAATGCAGCATGCCGGTCGCTATACTCCATTACCGACGTGGTAAGTTATTAAAATATTCCGTCTGCCCTCTTCAACGCCCCGAAATGCATGTGCTTCATATGAACACGGGGTTTGTTGTGAACATTTACATTACGCACATTAAGCAGAATAAGCACATTGCAGCACAGCAAGCAAATAGACACAAAGAGCAGACACTTTTCGCGTCTCTTCGTTGGTTTCATCGAGAGGCGAGAGCAAAGCGAGTGAAACGCCATCAAAAAAACATCATCGTTAATAAATCAAACAACTTCTACCAGGTCTTTAAATTCTAATACACAACACAAAGCACCGACTAAATTTTCCCTCTGAAAATTTGGTATAATTTTCAATTCTGGACATCCTGTAGCTTTAAATATGTAAAACAGGGTAATTTGCAAGTTTTGCCAAGCAAAAAGGGTTTGCATAGTCATATGTTGGTCCATACAGGTCTCAAATTCTAGTCAAGTCTAGTTAGGAGCAAAAATAACAAAAAAACATCACTGAAAATCCAGGATTTTTTTACTTTCAGTTTTTGTTAAAGTGTTGAGTTAAGTTCAAACAGCCACGCAGTAACAGTCCCAACAGTAGATAAAGATAAAGACAATTGGCTTTATTTTATAAAGTAATCGTTAGTGAAGCGAAACGTTAGACACGATTGTTTTGTACAAATGTGAATTGGAATTGGACGTTGCGTTGTGTTTAGAAATTATAGTCGTTTAAAAACAATGATTTTGAGATGCGTTCGCATTTGGTTTTTCAACGGCCAAAAATAATACAGACATTAAATTTTATGCAAGTTTTATTCACTTGAACCCTTGTTATAACATAACATTTTATTTTATACATTTTTTGCGCTTTGTATTGTACAGTGTTTTAAATCTATTCACGCGATAATAATGTGGTGAATTGTCCACACTTTTTATTATTTTTTATCTTCGCCGTTTAGTTGTGCGTTCATACAAATTCAATGCAAATCGTTACACATGTCCGTACAACATTGAAAAATCTACATCTGAACCAAGCGAACCAAATATAGTCGCATCAAACCATTCGTTCGCGACAAACGACAAATCCACTAGCTCCACATGCATATTGAGCGCTCTTCTTTTTTTCAAAATTCAATCCAATCCGAATCGAAATGCCCGAACGCCCAAACGTAGACGATTTAGTATCTTCGATGGACAAATAGAATATAACTTTTCGCCGTAACAGCATAATGGCTGTATAAAAAGCGTCCAGCATCCGAGTCCCAACAAGTAAACAGACATAATAGACTCTTCTTCTGTTTTACTTGCCTCTTGGCTTCGGATGTGTTTCGCTTCATTAATGCTCGATACGTTTGATACATTTCGACATTAAACGCCACTATTATAGCAGCTGGATTTCCTTTGAAGAAGCGCAGACTTCGATTTTCGATTGGTTTTATTAACTCAATGACCAAATGAAATTATGTTGCCAGCTTTGAAGTTGGCCTCAATTATTTAACAGCACAAACAAATATTGTACTGTGCACGGAAAGCAATAGGTATGTAAGTTAGCAAGTTATAAATGTAAAATCAGTTTTCATAACGTCTGAAGTGGTGGTGAAATGATGCAGAAAAAGTCCAAAAGGGCCCAGAGGGATATTAGAACATAGAAGGCAAAAATATTGAGCAGAAAACAAGAACTAAAAGAAACTTAGGTTATAGGCTTACTACATACATACAAGCAAAAAATGCGAACGGAGGAAAATGGCGCACGCAAAAAATCGGCCGAAAAAAGTTGCGTGAAGAAGCTCCTTCCACTACAACTAGTTCGAGATTATTCAGGTTATTCTTGCCGTCTTTAATTTTCCGTTCTATTGCACACATTTTCATGCTATTTTCTGCGCTTTTCCCTCTCAATGAGCTTACAAGATACACAGAGTGTTCCAACACTAAAACAGCAACGTTAAAAAATTAATTTATATTATTGAACTGTGTCAACATCCTGTATAAGAAATCTATTTAGTCACGTATATGAAACGAGCGCGTATAGGTACGTAGTTTTTATTCGAAAGCATCTAATGCGTGCGTAAGACGAAAATTGGTTTAAAAGCCCTTTTCTTCTGCTCTGCGATGCTGGAAATCCCAATCTTCAGCTTTGGAGGAACTTTAAGCTCCTGGTTCACAATTGCCGTAAAACGGTTTCCCTTCTTTTCATTGCGCTACTTTTTTAGTTTCTTCAAGCCTATTACTGTTTATTTTATATTGAAACTAGACAAAAAATTGCATTACATCTACAAATAAAGTTCAAACCCTTTTAACTTCTGAAGCAAAGTATAATACACAGTAAAGAGTAAAAGATGGTAAAAGGTATAAGTTACAATAACATTAAAGAATAAGTCTAAGTCGTCTAAAAAATCAAATTCGTTGATTTAATCTTATTTGTTGGAAATTAGGCTTAACATCAACAAAACACAATGCAAAGAATGACAACAAAAATCTCGCCGCTTTGCCGCTAAGCGGTTTGCGCCGTTAAATAAAGAATGATGGGATGATTGCAACTTAAGAACAAGTAAAGAATTGGGATTGGGAATGAGTTCAACTCTACAATAATATGAGCACGAGATGAGAGGCTGAACCCGACACAACACAACAGAGAGAAAGATCCGTAAATAAGATCATTATAAAAATGTAATTATAAGAATATTTTATCAAGATTCTATCCAGCGAGTTGATTTATAATTGTGAAACAGTTACATCTTACTTTATGATCAGTGCCAATGCCCAATGCCCATCTTTCATCCTTATTTAGTTTTGAAGTTTAAAGCAAAGCTGCACAATTTACACTATTGTAACAACAAATAGCAAACAACAAAGAGTTTAATGATAATTTAATAAGACAGAGACGGACTAATTTAAAATTTTCTATTCTACTTTAAGAAAAAATTGTTTTAATTAGCGCGCAAAATAGAAAATGATGACAAATAAGTTAATTTCTTCCAGTTTAACTCCCTATTTAAGTATAGTTTGTATAGTAGTAGTAGTAGTAGTAGTAGATAAAAGCTAACAGTAATTATGTATGTGAGTTAGTGAAAATATTTATATGTGTAACCGGCACGACCGTTAAAGTACCGTACGAATTTTCATTGTGAATAGCTGATTGCCGATAAACTAATTAGATTATGTATAAATAAGTATATTTATGCATTATTGTGTTATGCACACTCACATTACTTGCATTCTTGCATCTATCACTTGTTTTTACTTTCTGATCATACGCAGTATTCGTATATGAGAAGAAAGATATGCAATCATGCTGATTTTCGATGTCGAGATTTTAACGGATCTCCAAGAATTAAGGTCCCCTGAAACCAAAAAAGTGGGTTTTGCAATGATGTCCGTGTGTGTGTGTATGTATGTTTGTAACGCTAATTTTCTTAGCACGATAGCGCCTAACCCAATTATCCTGAGCTGAAATTTGCACAGGTGGTCGATACCCCTTGGGAATAGAACTGATTTTAGGCCGGATCGAATAATAACTATAACCTCAAAACACATATGGAAAATTTAAAATTCAAATAACTCAAAATCTAGCATGTTTTAAAAATATATATATAAAGACATTCTTATAGAGAATTAAATTCTGAACCAATTATGCCCTTGTCATTTTTTCTCTAAAATCAATATTTCATGTTGAAAATTCGAATTTTTGCTGCTGTAACTAAACATGCACAACTCGTGGTAGTCCTAATAAAGATCAGAAAGTTTTGTGTAGTCCCTACACGTCTAGTTTTATATGTGCAAGTCAAAGTGGCATCTTTGATAAAGGCATATAATAACCAAGCGCAGCAAGTCTCAAAGTTAGAGCGCGCACATTTGCATTCTCAAGAGTCGATGCATTGCATTCGGTATCGAGTATTGGATTGGGAACATTGAACATATCAAACATTTACCCGTCAAACATGACGCATCGTAGGAACGCGGCTTTGTACTCGGTTCTCCAGTTCTTTCTGCATGACTATATGCACAGCAATGCAAACACATTTCAAACACGTAGCAGCGAGGGAAACGTGCAACGGCGATAATAATAATTCAGCGCGAAAATTAAACATTGGAAAAACGGCGCTCGTTTCGCTCGCGCCTAGCTCGCAGCCGTTGTTATTAAACGATCGCCGCAGCCGTAAATATAATTTATGTGTTAAATAGTCGTAGTTCGCGGTCTTTTACTATGTAGATTCTGCATATACATATGCGATTCGAAGAGATGTTTGTATTCGGCCGCCATCAGAGCGCACAACGACGCGTGATATAATGCAGAACGTTAAATTCCACGCGGCGTATGTTATCTGTTCCCGTTTCAATTTTATATAAACTATACGTTGGTGTCCAGGATTTTTGACTTTAGCCACATACTTTTATGACTCTCATGCCCATACTAAAAGAAAATTGCGCGCAATTGCAAATTGCAACGACGATCGATTTTATTTTTAACAAAACGAAAAATAAAATCGATTCAATTATTAACGCCTGAATGAGTTGTTAAGGTACAATCACGCTCACGCGCTGTTCGATTGATTAACAAACTAATTAATTCGCCAAGCATCTAATTAGATGTGCTTCCATTAACTCTCGGGTGTCTTAATGCAAAGATATGAGTTATTTAGAGCTGGCGTTCATAGAGTCTTATTTATGTCTTATGTGAGTACATAGAGGATTTTCACATCGAGCACGTCCTACCTTCATATGTCATTAGCTCACCTGCTACTTGCCGCTGCGCGATTAGAACGCCTTTTATGTTATTAATCAGAGCACGACGCGTTTTATTTTAATACCGCTATAAACAATACGACCAAGACGCATATACAATGTAATATACGAAGCGAAGAAGATAACAATCAATATTTATTGGTTTTGAACCGGCTTGAATCACAACAAGAGTCAACAATAAAAAAGATTGTTATAAACTCTGAAGCGACGATGAAAAGTCATTTTGTTTCGGTTCGCAAATTAAAAAAGATTGCGTGCCATTTCAAAACATTTTATTGTTAGCACTTTTTTGGTGTTTTTTCAGGAACAGTTAATTTTTATTATTTGATGGCCTTTCATGCGCAAAAGGTAATAGCAAACTCTCGGAAAAATAAAAAGCGCCAGGGAAAACTCAAAAGCACATCGTAATTGTAATTGATACGAATGGAAATGAAAAATGTAAAAAAGTTTGAACAAAGCTCATAAAATGCCAACGCCGGTCTAATGCAAAAAATGTCTACAAAATGCAAAAAGGGTCAAAAATCATCGATGCGTGTTGATTGCGAACAACAATCATATACACTCTTGTTGGTGCTTTCAAAGTTGGA
>JARJDT010007961.1:0-19569 GCA_030264655.1 Leptusa sp. GC000079
AGTTAAATAGTAATAACCAGAATTCCTATTCTGTCAATTTTTGGGATGACGAAGAACCTCGGCCTCAAACTGTGCCCAAAGTTACAGAAAAAAGTACAGATAAACTTCTAACTCAGCCTAAAGAATTTGAACATTTTAGACCAACGCCAGAGACGGCAAATGAAATGTATGACTTTGGCGTAGATCTTCAAAAAGTTAAAAGTGAACTTGGTTCGCGAGAAGAAAATCTGCTACAAGACTTTCTGATGGATCGAAAAAGTAATAATGACCGACATGTTCCGCGCTTGGATCCAAGAGTCCTAAATGCTTTGACAAAGGATGAGAGTACTCTGCTAGCTGAGGGCCGTTCAAGAGCCAATAACAAAATTGCGCACCTAGTTCCTAAATACGATTCCATCTATAATGCCAAAGAACCTAAAGGTTCAGCCGATCTGCATAATGATAGCCGAATTTCTTTCGGTGTGTATCCACCTAAACACGGCTTCAATGATTTGGACTTTAGTAAAGATCCACTTTTATTGTACCCGAGAAATATTTCGTTTCCTAGAAATCTTAATATTCCTTCAGAGTTCCAAGGCAAGGACATTTTGAAGGATAATGGCGATGTCTATTACCTTAAATACAAACCATACAGTTTTGATAAACCCATCTTAAGAGGTATTGATGATTTTACTGCACGTATTGATCGTGATAAAGCTTCGACATCAGCCGATTATGACGACGAAGATGATCATAAACTAGCGAAAAGTGGAATTGTACATGAAAATATCCAGTACAAGGTAAATACAAAAGTACCCAAAGAGGATGAGGATATCTTTTTGGTGAAATCTATTCCTCAAGGGGTTGCTTTTATGGAAGTACCTAATGTTAGTAGTCGCCTTTTTATAAATGATCAGAACCGGGAAAAGTACAGAGAACTTAATAAAAATACGGCCAATATTAAGTATTTTATAATGCCAAAGGCATCGACCAGAGCTTCACCCATCATGTCTTCCCAAGTGTCAAAGTATAAAATTACTACAATGCCATTTATTTTACCAAAATCAGTAGAATGTCAAAACGTTCAAGAAACAACAACGGCGGTATGCAATGATCAAGCCACTGAAATACCCACTGAACCAACTGAAGAGGCCACAAATTGTTCTGGAGATGAGACCACAACATGTGCTAGTGAGGAAACAACGACTCCAAAATGTGAAGTAACAACGACGACATCTTGTGAATCAGACACTACCACGGAAGAATGCCAACCAGCTATAATGCTGCCTGCCGAAGAGACCGATTATGAAGCTGATGCAGGCAAGGGCAAAGAGCAACCACCATCTGTTGAATTAATTCAGCAAATACAAATCAACAGCTTGCGACAAAAACTTCGAAAGTTTCAATGTAGAGCCGTGTTTAATACAGCAGAACGAGCGCAGCTCATTGCAAATTCTATCGAGGCGCAAATTCCGATTAAAGAAGCTTACGTCAGTCTTCTAGGCGATATGGAGAGAATGATGCGGATGATTATGGAGCTGGAAAAAACTAACACTGACCAATTGCCATCACAATGCGGTCAAGACAAACGGAATTTTGATCTTCTCATTGAAGCAATCACAGAATCTGAATGTACCCTTAAGAGGATAGAAGATACTCTTGAAAAGATTGCAGAAAACTCGAGCGACCTTCGGGAAGAAACCGAAATTGGTTTGGAAGAGGCTAAAATGCGCTTGGCGTCTTTGACATGTCGCTTGGAAAAAGAGGAGAAAAAGATTGAAGATTTAGAGAAAGCGAAAGAAGCGGAGGCGGAAAAATGCAAACCAAAACCAAAATGTAAAAATAAAAAATTTCGACTGTTTCGATGGAAACGCAAACTTCAGGAGAAAATTGACAAGCTCACCTGACACAGAACGTTCAATCATAGAATTTTTCAAAATGATGCATCATGAAGCTGTCAATTTTACTGTTTTATTATCATGTTATTTAGTGAAATTTTGGTGATGTTATTATTTATCAGTTTTCTAAACGCTATCCATCTAAACCGCTCTAAAAAGTTTTCAATGAAACGCCAACTGACTGAGAGTGATGATTATAATGATCTAGATCAAACTTCATCACCAGTAGTAACACGTCGGCGTATTTATATCGATGATGATCAGCTCGACCGTAACAAGAAATATTTGATGAAGCTCATAACTACTGATAGTGACGATTACTATGATATTAAACTAGCGCTTGACCGTGAAGAGCGAAGTTCATCAACAATGCAAACATTGAAAACGTTGCATCTACATCATGCAAGCCCTAAACGTACTATAGGACCAACAAAGAAAGGAATAAGAGCAACTACGAAAGGAATAAGAACAACAACGAAAAGAATAGAGACAACAACGAAAAGAATAGAGACAACAACGAAAAGAATAGAGACAACAACGAAAAGAATTCGGACAACAACGAAAAGAATACCGACAACAAGAAGTATGCCGACAACAACAAAAGCCAAAATTGCAAAAACTTTACCGCCCGTTATGATTTCCGAAGACTTGTTGCGAGCGCCCGCAAAATATGATAGTGAGTTTGTGGAATTAACTGAGCCTTCTACGCCCACTCATACGAAAGTAATGAACACCATATTCAATGCAAACACGATTGATATGGAAAGATTGACCCATGTCTTTTTACCGTGTGAGGTCGATGAAGAGTGCCCAGATGTACGTCCAGTGCCAACTACCACAATGAGTCCTGTTGAATTGCATAAACTTACTCAAATATTCACAACTGAAACGGATTCTTTTGTAACCGACGATATTTTTGCGATAGATCGCGAATTGATGAAGCCTATTTTGTACGAGAGAAAAAGAAAGAAAATGGCGGAAGAGAGGAATCTCATGCTACTCAGGTCAAAACATAACGTTTTCCTAAACATTAAACAGAAAATGCTCAAATTGCGGAAGAGTTTACAAGATTCGCGACGGCGGCGCAATCAAAAAATCAAACAAGACCAATTTTTTGCAAAAACATGACAGATTGTCAACCAGTGTCATAAATGGAGACAAGTTAACCGCGATTCAATGTTGAATTTTAAGATGTTGGTTGTTGTGTTACTGGTAGGCTTAACTCATCAAATCAACCACAGTCAATTTAAGCACAAGGTGCTGGGTTTTCCAAGGTATAATAGGCCTTACGTACGATACAAAACTGCAGCCAAAATCAATCAATGTTTAGAGAAGACTACCCAAAAGACAACAACTATTAGTGTCAGGACTTTGAGCATTCAAGAGTATCTCCACTTGACGAAAATTATGCCTCTGATGAATGAAGAATTTGACCCATTCAAGACAAGCACAATCTCAACTGTGACGCCCTATCATGTGAATTTCAGCAATTATCTACCAATCAAAATAAAACGTGCCATACGGGGACAACTCAAACGGCAAATATTTGCAGACTTAAAGAAGATCAAGAAATTGCAGGGTAAAATTGCCCGCATACATAAAGAAGCACACGTGAAAGACTCCACTTTCCCAAATTTGCTACTGCGAGGAGTTAATTAAATAGCGTAGCAAAACAACAACAACATGCGCTTAATACTATTTATTGTAACAGTTTTATAAGTAAAGACCTACCAGCATCGACAAAAGCTTGATGTTGATCAACTGTCTCTTTTTGTCTGGCGTACAATTCTTTGGCGTGCTTGGTGAGAGATTCGTATTTGGTTGAAATTTCGGAAGCGGGTGCTCCTTGCATCAGGTTATCTGCCTTTGATGTCACTGACTGGATCATAGGTTCGAAGGAAACGATGTCCTGCACTATACTGTTAGTTTTTCGCAAAGTTGCTTTGCGTTCCCCAATGGGCAACGAACTTAGCCCACTTTGACCCTTCTTCGCTGTCACTTTCTGTTCGCAAACTTGTTGTAGTTTGGCTTCGCGGTCTGTGATCCATTGTTGTAACTGTGAGTAGGACGAATCGTAATCTGCCCATTGGAGCAGTGCAGTTTCGAGGTGCACCTTTGCCGAAGACATCTTCTTGACTAATTTCTCCCAGTCCGATTGCAATTCTTTGATTTCGTTGTTTATCTTCTCGCGTCCGTCAGAGCGCGTGTTACGGAGAACTTTCTCGCCACTGTTTATTGTTGTATGGATGAGATTTTGGCCTTCTTCACGTTTCTCCAATAATTTTTGCACTTCATTTAAGCGGTCCTGAAGAACATCTTTGCTAGTCGTGCTTGATGAATCGGAACAGTTTCTGATCAGCTCACGAGCATTCTCAATCCATTTACGGCTCTTATCTAAGTTCTTTTCGTATTCTCTATGTTGATCGTGGTTAGTTTCCACTTTCTTGAGAACGTCTTTAGCCAAATTGATCTCGACCTGGTACCGCGAATTCAAAGTTTGTAGTTGATTGTTCACGTAGGTGTCAAGTGGGGAGTTGAGGAACTTCTTTGCTGATTCGTTGAACTTGTCGAAATCTTTCTTCCCATCATCAAGCTTCCTTAGAATGTCTTGGACATCCTTAACCTGTTTGGCCTTCTCTGCCAAATTGCTCGAGAGTCCAATTTTCTGGTTCTTCGTGAGGATGGCGATTTGTTGTAACCAGTCCGAGAGACGTTCATATTCGTCTTTGTATTCGCGCCAATGAAGTAAGACAACTTCGAGTTGGTCTCTTTGTTCGCGTAGTTCTTTAAACAAGCGTTCGAAGCTTTCCCGCAGGGCACGAATATCATTTTTGATGACTTCCTGCCCGGGTTGGTTTGTATTCGGCAGTACCACTTGCGCAGCATGGTCCAAGTTATCCAGAAGTACTTCACCCTGAGCTTGCTTGTTAAGAAGAGTATCCAAAGGACCCGAAAACGTTTCCACTGTTAATTTATCCCCACTTGGCTTTTGTTTAATTTGGGGCACTTTTTCGTGGGCTCTGGTTAACCATCTTTGGAACTCTTCATAGGCTTCTTTATAGGTTTTATGGTCGCGGAATTGATGTTCGCGGGCATAGAGAAGTTTCGATATTTGGCTGGCCAAGTCATCAAACCTATCCAAAATTGCTTTAGCCTCCTTGGCTGCTTGTCCTTGTTGTTTACTGGCTAATAATTCACCAACTTTATTTCTGATATTGTCAACTTCGATTTTTTCACAACGCACTTTTTCTTCAACGGTTTGTATGCGGTCTAATTGGATTTTCTTATCGGGGATGTTTGCTTGCAGAATTGACAACTCATCCAGTTCATTCTGCATCCATTCCATAGTTTTATTGAGTCCTTTAGTCTGTTCGAATAATCCAGCCCACTTTGTCAGACTGTCATCCAGGATAGCCTTAGTGTCAATCATCTTTGATGCCAGTAAAGACCACTGATCTGAAAGCCTTGCTAATGCGTTGTTAACATCACCATGACCTTCTGGAGCTGTATTGGCAAGAACTATTTGTGCTAGTTCGACTAAATTCTGGATCTTTCCAAAACCTTCCTCTTTGAAGACAATCAGGTCTTGTAGAATTGCCCTTTTCTTTTCCAACTCCTTCTGTGAAGCTGATCCTAGATCGGAGCAATAAGTCAATTTATTCTTAATATCATCGAGCCAATGTTCACAGCTTTTAATTTTGTTGTTGAAGTCTTGATGGCTCGTGACATATTGTTGCCATCTCGTTGTTAAATCTTTGACTTTATGGTACAGTTGTTGGTATTTGATGCCTATCTCAGAAATGAGGGAACTCCTCTGACTGGGACCCTTGTGTAGCAACTGGGCTTTTTCCGTTACTGAATCGATTTCAAGTTCCTTGGCACGAACCTCCCCTTGTGAGTTTTTCAGAATGTCTAATTGGGAGCATTTTTCATCAGCTGTAGACTTAAGGTCAATCGAATGCAGTTGTGTATCAGTGTTTCGTAACCATATCATGATATTGTCCTTCAAAGCTTCGAATTCGTTCCAATGTTGTAATTTAAGGTCCAGTGCTTCGATTAGGCTGTCAATTGTCGATACCATTGAGGACCAATCTTGGGTACAGTTGTCAATTTCTGCTCTAATAGCAGGTTGGCCGTAATCGACCGTTCCGGGTATGACTTTCTCCCCTAAATTGCGAATGTTAACCAATCTGGATTCCTCATCAGGTAGTGATACCTTAAGTGCCTTCAACCTGTCCAAGTTTGAGATTAAATTGATGCGCTCGACATCAACATCGCCCCAGGCCGAAATCAGATTCGTAGTTCCCATCAACCAATCTCGCAGGGAACTTGTTGCTTTCCTGAATTGTTGGTGATCATTGGTGATCACCTCGTAGCGTTCAACGAATCCCTGGGACCGCTTCAATAGCTTTGCATGTTGTTCTGTAATAGATTTAATTTGTTGGCTAACTTTGTCATTAATTTCCGGTAAACTGTCCACTCGGTCCTTCAAGTCAATGATATCTTCTTGATGGTCCTTGGTGTCATGTACAAGACTACGATAGACTTGCAATTGGTTCTTTTTCTCATCAAGAGTTGCCTTCAATTCGATATCATCCGGCAGTTGTTTGGCAACTTGCTTCAACCATGTCTTCATATTGTCCATGCATTCCTCAAATCCGCTCCATCTGCTCAATTTGGTCTTGAGGTCCCTTTCAGTACAGTTGATGCCATCGTACAGGGCTTCAAGTGCTTGTTGGAGTTCTTGCAACTGCACACTGATAATTTCACGTCCTTCTGCGCCAGTGCTCTGGTACAACTTTTCTCCTAATTCAATTGTGTTGTTCAAGAGGGAGACTGCGCTTGTTTGTTGGGACAATAGTTCTTCCAAAACTTTGATTTGTTCGGAAATTGCGGAACGACTTCCCTTCTTGATGTTTTCTTGGCAGACATCAAACCGACCACGGGCAGCTGCAATCCAGTCACTGCACTGGCGATACTTTTCGTTGTACAGTTTATGGTCAGCTACGGCATGTTCACATTTCTTGACAATCTCACGAGCAGTATTTTGAATGCTCTGGAAGCGCGAGGTGATTTGTTGAACGCTTACTGATATTCTCGTATCACCGCTACTTTCAACCAATTCGGTGGAATCATCGGTTAGTTTGTCGAAATCAGCTTCGTTATGACGCAGACTTACAATCAACGCCTAATTTTGAAAATAGATAAAACATATATCAAACATTTGAAAGAATATCACTTGGTAACATTTAACATCAATTATCAAAAAAGTACCAAAGATATTTATTTGTTTTTTGAAGAAATGAAGAACAACCACCACCTAAACATGCAGATAGAGACAACATGCCATTGACATTTTTGACATCAATCTTACTTGTTCTAAATGATCTGATAGCGTTGTAAAAGTCTTGACATCTTCGGTGCGTGCCTCGATGGTTTTAAATAAATCCTAATTGTTTACAAAATACAAATTGAGCAAAATAAAATTGTAAGCCAAATAAATAATCAAAATTTTGCAATTTAGTCAAACGTTTCCATCAAGTGGTGTCTTACCTGGTATCTTCCTAGTTGCTCCAGTTTCTCTTCAACACTATTCCTGAGTCCGTATCCTTTGAGCAGCATTTCTGCATCAGTGAGCCAAGCTAATAAGCGATCCATAATTGTATCGTACTCGTTCCATTGGTCTAGGCGTTCCCGTAGTCTTCGACTTACATCATTCATGGAGGTGACAAACTTTTCGAGGTCAAATTTCAAGTTGGCCAAATCCTTCTTCATCGCTTCTTTCGCACGTGCAGGTAGAATATTACCCCTGGTCTCGATGTGCTTTTCGAGTTCGGCTAATTTAATCTGTGCTTCTGGTAATTGATCATTGATTTCCATGACTTTATGCAGACGCTCCTCTAAAATTTGTTTGTTTCCGCCGTAGTCCGAATAACTAGACAGTTTGTCCCACAGTCCTTTCTGGTAGTCTTGGTGTACCTTCTGACTGTCATAAAATTGTTGATAGACATCTAGACAGTCTTCGAGTTGCTTGATGACGTCCTGGGATTGCTTCAGAAGAATTTGGTAGCGGGTGTTTATCGAACTGACATTTGCTTCTACTTCAGATGCTTTGTCTTTATTGTTTGTAAGTTGGACGATTAGTTGGGCTTTTTCTGTGACACCCTCGATGATCCTCTTGTGGCTCATTATTTCTTGGAGGTTGGTTTTGTATTTGAGCAACTTGGCTCGTACTTCTTGCACGCTGGTCCAAGTACTGGGATCTACTTGCATCGTCTTTTCCATTGAGTCTAACCATGCAAGAACTTGTTGCAGATTATCCTGGTAGGAACTCAACTGCAATGATTGACTTTCCAATAGTTTTTGCTGGAGTTTCACTCCTTCGTCTAATTTATCCCAGCGATCTCTAATATTTCGTAGTTCGGTTCGAATGATTTCCCGCCCTTGGGCTGCAGTATCAGGGAACAGTCTTTCACCCATTAACATCAGACTGTTAACTTTTTGTTCTCCTTGTTCTTTCTCGGAGATTAGCAATTGGATCTTGCTCGTTGTTGCTTCAACATTTTCACCCAAGTCATCTGTTTTCAACGATGCTAAATGTTCTTCCAGGGGTGTTAACCAGTTCGATATATCTTGCAACTTATCCTGGTAGCTTTTATGATCATCGACCATGCTTACCCAGCGATTGCAAACATCCTTGCACAACGAATGCAATGATTGGTAACGCGTGGTAATATTTGAAATTAGGGGTTTGATACGGTGGGACATACTTGATTGCAGCAAAGCATGACTCTTATCAACAAATGCATCAACAACTTTTTCCTTGGCAACAACTTCATCCTTATTAGCAAGGATTTTCTTCAGTTGATCTTGTTTTTCTGTCAAGGTTATTTGAAGTGGTTGGTCTCTGAAGCGGGTTTCGCTGGTCTTGAACCAATTGTTAAGCTCTTCAAGTTCGCTTTCGAATTTAGCCCATTGCTCTAGTGCAGCTTCTTGTTTTTCTACTGCTTGATCAATGTGGTCTAGATGATTCTTTAGCAAAGCCCGCAAGCCTTTGAGTTCTTCGTTGCACAAGTCTATAATACCAATCGGCGCGGTGTTGATTTTCATGAGTTCGATTTGTTCCTCAATACCAGCGAGCAATTTTTGTGCATTGTTTGTTTTCAAAGTTTTAATTGTGCCAATGCGACGTACAATATCGGTCTTTTCGCCAGCCAATTCTTCAAGTTCCCGAACTTTGTCTTTCTGTTCCTGTAACCAATCTTTGAACCCAGAGACCAATTGATTGTAATGATTGTGTCTCTCTACACAGTCGTCAAGATTCCTCAATAGGTCTTTGGATTTCTCGACAATATTCTGGAAGAGTTGCTTGATTGACTGCAGATAAATATTGAGGGATTTGTCCTGAGTGGCATCGACTAATTGTTGTGCCTTTTCGCAGACAGACTCAACAAGTTGTTGGTGTGACATAATTTCCTGGTGCATAATTTTATGATTCTGTAGTTGCGCACGCTTTTCTTGTAATGTTGCCTTGAGTTCTGTGTGTTGGTTCATGGCACGTTCTACATCTTTAAGCCACTTGGTAAGTTGTTCCTGCGTTGCTGTAAAGTCATTGAACTGCAACAAGCATTGGTCTAACTTATTCAAAGCGCTCTGAAGATCATCCGCAAACCCGTCCCAGATTGTTCTGAGATTCCTCAATTGTTGCCTTATGATTTCTCTACCATCTGGTGACGTGTGCGAGTATAATTTTTCGCCAGCGTCTAACAAATGGTCAAAAGTGGCTTGTTTCTGGTTTTTCATATCCAACATTTTTCTGATTTGGACTTGCCTTGCCTGTAACACCTGCAAATCTCCAACAATATGACTAATATCGGAAAGTTCGCTTTCCTTTTCAGATAACCATTGGACAAAGTCATGATAGTCTTTATTAAAGGATGTGTGTTCCTTGTGGAAGTTTTCATATCGGCCGATACCTTCTTTCACAGCGTTCTTTGCTGAATTATAACGTGCACCAAGTTGAGATACTTTAGTTACCAATTCTGAATCAATATCTGGACTTTGAATAAGCTTAGCAGCATTTTCAAAATCATTATTCTTCTGCAGAATTTCCTGTTCTAACTTTTTGAGTTTTTCGCAATGGGCTTTCTTTGTGTCTTCTGTACTCTTAAGACTTTGATCCTTGGCTTGGGCTTCTATTTGTTTCAACCACAAGTCCAAATCATCAATAAGCGCTCCGAATTCAGCATATTTATTGTAGATTTCGTTCAATTTGTCTTGGGCTTCATTACACATTGTTAAAAATTTGTTCCAACTGTTTTCTTGCTCTTTGAAGCCTTGAATTAGAGGTGGGTGGCCCGGTAGAGATGTTTGTTTCAGAACAGTTTCAAGCTGTTGTTTGCATGAAGTTATAATTTTATCACCATCGTCTTTTTGGCCTAAAAGGTTCTCGACAATGATAAGTCTAGCATCGGCTGACTCTGTCGAACTTTCATCTACCAATAAGGCTGCTTCT
Source organism: Leptusa sp. GC000079 (assembly GCA_030264655.1). Taxonomy (NCBI): domain Eukaryota; kingdom Metazoa; phylum Arthropoda; class Insecta; order Coleoptera; family Staphylinidae; genus Leptusa; species Leptusa sp. GC000079. The sequence continues at coordinate 10,393 of JARJDT010007961.1, forward strand.
GAGGTTAAAGCGCTCAACCAATCCCGACATTTTTCGAGTATTTGTATGTAGCTTTCGTGACTTGCCACATAACCTTCTGCCAATTTGACTCTTTCTGTAACTTGTCCTTGCAACACATTGTAATCGACCAACTTTTCTTTCAGTTTGTTTTCTGCATCTGTATCAGATATGGTCTTAATCTTATCTGAAAGTTGTTGTAAGATGTTTTTATGCAAAGTGACATCATTTGCAAGAGTTCTGTACTTGTGCAAAGTTTCCTTCTTTCCTGCCAATGTTGCATCAAGAGCTTCTTCACTGAGTTTAAGTTTGGAGTCGTCGATCCATGTACCGAGTTGTGTGAGGGAGTCATCGAAGGAATGCCGCTGCATTAGGATATTCTCAACTTGTTTGTAAATTGAATTGACTTGGTCGATAAGTTTCTCGGACTTGTCTCTTAGGTTTCTGAGTTCTGCACGGATGGCATCGCGATTTTCTGGGGTTACGCCCGTGTACATAGCTTCGCCATTTTCTACCGCTTTGTTAAGTAAACCTTGTCCAAGCTCTCGTTGAGCTGCAAATTGTTTCAGTTCTTCTAACGTGTTTTCACTAGGCTTATAATTCTTAAAAGCCTTTACCTTCTTTTCAGCATCGACTAACCAATTCTCAACCTCCTTGATGCTATCCCCATATAATTTTTTATACTGTTTTAGTTCGTTAAGTTTATCTAGATAGTGAGATAGGAATTTATTGACAGCTTGAAGCCTAGTGTTCAAGTGTTGCACAAATTGGCCAACTCTTGATTCGGGAACTTCCTTCATCATATCGTCACTTAGAGTTGACAATTCATCAAATTTGGGCATGTATTCTGAGACTAACTTTTGCAACTTGGTGATTTCTGTGATCTTCTTGTCTACTTTAGAAATGTCAAGTTGTGGTGTACAATCCGTTCGTGTTTTGTTTTCGATATCTTTCAGCCAGTTGGATATTTCTTCCGACAAATCATCGTATTTCTTGTGCAGATTAATATTTCTTTCCAGAAGGGCTTTAGTTGTATGATAGTTTTCTTTAAGGTCTTTAAGATCTAGCAATAGATTATCCCGTTCAGCTATGAGAAGTTTAATGGATTCCGGTGATTCGACACTTTCAAGAACTTTGAGAGATTCTTCAAGTTCGTTCTTTCTAGAATCGCAATCTTCCAATGCTTTTCCTATTGGAAGAAGAGCGTTTAGCTTTACCTCAAGGTTATATTTATCACTGGCAGCTTCCGGCATACACCACTGGACCTTCTCCTTGTGGGTTTGTACCAGTCTTTGTAGGGCAGCATATTTGTCGTTGTGGTACTTTTTAAGGAAGACCAAAAGGGAGTTTTCAATTTTGCCCGTATGAGCTAAAACCAGATCGTACCTCTTCTTAAGATTCTGATATTCTGATGGTAGTGAACCCACATTTGGATAAACAGCATTAAGGTCTTTGATTTGGCTGTCAATCTGTTTAATTTCAGATTCGCTTCGGATCAACTGTCCCTTCAAGTCTTGTAGCTTGATCAACCGTTTCAACACTTTGGTATTCTCCCCAGAGAGATCTTCGCATTTGATAATCTCTTCACGCAAGTTGCCAACTTTGTTAGTCGAAGTTTTAAGAGCGTTGCGGATCGCATTCTCTTTCTCGCCAAAGTTTGCGATAACTCCTTGCAGTTTATTAGCACACCTATCCAATTCTCCAAATTGGTCGTCTAGTAGTTTGACTAAAGCTTGTACTGTTGATATATCTTTGTGGTCACACAAGTCCAAAAGTTGTTGGTATTTGACTGGGACACTTTTCTTTAAGCTCAAATAAGCTGGCAGTTCTTCTTTGTACTTGGCAAGTTTCACCTGACCGAGTTCAAGTTCATTAGGTTTATCCATTGATAGCGATAAAGCCAGACTTTGTTCATTTATCCAGGTAAGTAATTTATTCTTAGTATCTTCCAGGTGTTTCCAAATGACTGCTTGCGACTCGGTAGTTTGAACCAATTTCAGAAGAAGTTCATAGGCTTCAGACCACGATTTATGAGTGCTTTGTAATTCATTTTTGATAATTGGTGCCATTCCTTCGATACCAATTGATTTCTTGATTATGTTATCACCTTTGGTGTCCATTTTGTCCAAAGATGTTTTGACTTTCTTTAAGGACTCCAGAGTTTTCTTAGCCTTGTCTACATTGACATTAGCTTGGATCGAATCGTTGGGTGTTTCCAAAGAAATTTGTTTTATAGTTTTAATTTCTTCATCAATGCGAGTCTTAATTTCTTTGAATTCGTTGTAGGCATAGATGATATCCGAATATTTGAGTTTTTGCTCACGCATTTCTTCATGCAATTTATCCCAGCCAGTCTCAATGGAGGATAAAATGTTTTGAATAATTGTAACATTCTGTATGTCTTGTTTCATGAGCTGTTGACCTTCACGTTGTAGGTTTTCTCTTAGATCGGAAGTTTGCGTATGTAACTCGAGCAGTTTGTTGATCTCCAAAACAGCCGGTTGTAAATCATCAGGTTTATTAATGTTGACATCGATGGCGTTCAACTTTCCGACAATTTCATCGCGATTATTATTGACCTTTTTCTGAAGTTCATCAAATTTGTTCCAGTGCTGTTTCAACTGCTGCAAGCCTTCCAATTTATCAGACAGCTGTGCCTTGTAGCTGACTGCTTTATGTTCAATTTCCTTGACCAGAGCTTCAGCAGTTGTCGGAATACCAGACTCGTTAAGAATAGTCATGACGGGCTTCTTGTCAATGACAGCCGCAGCCTGCCTCCAGACAGTGAGCTTATTAATAATCAAATCTATTTCTGAATTCAGACGTTGGAGCTCTTCAGGATTACCTTTCTGGCTCTCGATTTGGAATTTAATATGTGAGAGTTGTTGGCCTGTTTCTTGACACCAGTTCAACAACTCGTTCCATTTCTCTAAGGCGCCTTTCTTTTGAATCAAACAGGTCTCAATATCTTTGTAATTGGTGACCAATCGAGAATATTCTTCGTTAAGATCTTCATTTTCTGATCTCGGTGCCATCAAGTTGATGTTTTTGACTTCTTCGTAGATTGCAATAAAAGTTGGCTGCTTCTCTGAATATTCCTGCATTAATGCGTGCACGTCAATCAGGGCAGAATCGACTTTATCGGGTTTGATGACGTCGATCTGTGCCACGTTAGAAGATAGTCCATCGACCCAGTTCATGAATTCAGTAATTCTTGTTTGGAATTCGTGGCGAGCTAGGATTGCATCTGACACTTCATTAATTTTTGCTCTTGTTGCTTCCGCTAACTGATTCAAACCGCCTTTCAGTTCTTGCACGCGATTTTTAATTAACACAGCACCTTCAGGAGCTAAATGATGCGAGACTGCATCTGAGCATTGACTCAGACTAATTACTTTCGCTTGTTGTTCAGAAATTTCATTATTGAGGTTCTTTAACTTGGCAAGTTCTTTTTCTAATTTGTCAACGTCGGGTGTATTTAGGTTGATTGACTTCTGCACTAAAGTTTTCTGCCTTTCAAGAGTCCAGACTTCCAGGTCCTTGGCATTAGTGTCGAAATCATTCCAATTGGAAACTAGTTTGTCTAATTTTATAGCCTGTTGCGCAGTTGTTTCTTGTATAGTTGAAAAACGTGACTTCATCGAGTCAACTTCATCAGGCGCGTTCGTCCTAGTCATGATTTTTTGAGAAATTGCAACGATTCCTTGCAATCTGCTCAAATTCTGATCGCAATCTTTGCCAAACTGGGCATTTTGTTGTTGCATCTCAATGGCCTCCTGAATTGTTAATGGTTTCTGGTGTTGCATTGCAAGTTTTATTTCAGCCTGCTCGACCCATGGCTTAATTTCGTGCAAACTGCTTTGATATTTCTGCCACGTCGACAAATCTTTGCTAACCAAAGCTGCCTGACTTTCGACGTTGCCTTTAATGGCTCCAACTTTTTCTTGGAGGGTAATAACATCTGCCCGCATCTTCTGGGCTTCCACATTTTCCTTATTATCCGGGAGCCATTTCATAGCGTCAGCACCAAGACTGTCCAAAATCGTAATCTTGTGCACAATTTCTTTCTGTAACTGTTGAGTCTTGGCAACACGATCTTCAGGTTCAATGTTTTCTTCATGCGCTGCACTTAATAGTTGTGGGACACTTTGGGTGGTCCAGTGTTGCAATTCTGACAAATGCTTCTGGAAGCTAAACCATTTTTTGTTGAAATCCTCCAAAAAGTTAACTTTCTCTTGGACTTTTTCCATTGTCGTAACATATTTTTTCTCAATGATGGTAATTTCCTGTTTGATTTCGATTTTCTTTTCGGGAGGTGCAACATTCGCGAACTTGTCACACAAATCTCGGAGACGCCTCAACATTTCTTCGGTAGTTTCGCGTAAATGTATTGCCATTTCATGCTTAGCCTGCAATTCTGACACTAAGTTAGTAGAGTTATAGTGTCCCGGATGTATGCGTTGCAATTCTTGCTCAGCTCTAGCCAACAATTCCAGAATTTCATTCTTTTGTTGGTTATAGTTCGTCCACAAGGACTGGGTATCTTTGAGTCGTTTCAGACTATTGGCAGTTTCATCGAAGGCTTCGTTCCAGCCAACTTCAAGATTTTTAACTTCTTCTTTAACGAAAGATGGCGCACTAATATCCTTAGACAGTTCTTTGCCACGTTGCAACATTGACATTATATTCGGACGCTGCAAATCTAGTTGCGTAATAGCAGTTTCTTGTTGGTGGATAAGTGTCGTGATTGTCTCGAGAGTTTCCATGGGTGGTTGTTCCATGGATTGATCTTTAACGCGTTTAAGTAAAAGACAGACTTCGCGCACTTCACGGCGATAAGTATAGCATTTTGAAAGCACATCGGTTTTGACCATGGTAATTTCTAGAGTGGGAATTAGATTTTTATAACGCGCGATTAACTCTTCGAGTTTACTCTGCTCGATAATTGCTTGTTGTTCAGGACAATGAGAAGTCAACGAATCTAAAGTTTGCACCAACCATTTCATATCTTCGCGTTTTGTATCAGCATCTTTGCAAATATTCTGTAAGTGGCAAAAATGGGACACGAACAAATTACATTACAATCAAATAATAAATATAACACGGGACATTTACCATAAGCCTTCTTAACTGTTGCGTTAAACATTTAAACGAGTGTCAGAAAAATCATTCATTTGAGGAATCTTAGTTAAAATTTGACTTACCTGGAACACAGCTTTTTCACGTTCGAACTCCTCGACACTATTCACATCACTAAGGATATTTTTAAGCATCCCATCAACTTGATTCATCCATCCGACCATGGCATTGAACTTCTCGTGATACTTGCTCCACTTCTCTGGCACTTGATCCAGTTGGATCTTCAAAGCCTCCGCTTTTGCGTTCACATTCTTCCAACTAATGACTGCCTTCTCGTAAGCGTCAATAAGTATTTTATCATCGGGTCTGTACTTAGTGTAAGTGGTCGCAATCTTCTCTAAGTTAGTCATGCTTCGTTGCGCCTCGGCCATTACACCACCCGGGGTAAAGAAAGTGTTGTGTTTTGTCAGGATTGTTTCGACGTTTTCCTGTTTATTGAAAGCTTGCTGTTCGCCAGTCAGTTCTTTCTCGATCTCTTTAATATAGTAGTTGAAAGAAGACTCGTCCAGGCGGAATTCTAGGCGCATCAAGTGTAACGGTGCGAAAGACAATATTTCCCGCCACTTATTCTGAAGCTTTTCAACTGATTGAATGATAGGTTTGTGTTGATCATGTGGAAGACAATTGCACAGGTCTTGGGCACTTTGGGTCAGGTCATGTATCCAGCGTTCGTTAACGCGTTCAAAGAAGTTCTTGTGAAGTTCAACGGCATTTTTCGAGTCAATGTGTTTCTCGTTGATGAGTTGATCAGCTTTATTCAACCAGTCTGAAATGACGCGTTCACATTCGATGAAATTGAACCAGCAACGAATTGCTTCCTGGAACTTTAGTTCCCACATTTGGGCGTTCTCTACAACGTAGTCAAACCTGTCATTAAGCTGCTCCATTTTTGCGTTGGTTTCCGCGACGTCTAAATTAGTGTTCTGATCAATGCTTTTGACAATTGTCCTCAAGACTTTGTTCTTTGAATCTAGCATTGACTTGTAGTAAAGGGTCTTGGTAAAGAACTGTTTATGTCTATCCAGTTGCTTGTGGAGACTTTCTTTGTCGCAGGTAAGTGTCAAGGTGCTTAGGTGTTCTTCAGCTGCGTCAAGCCAGTTGTTAATCTCTTGCTGGCCAGATTCCAGACTTTGTTGCTGGACCAATAGTTGATTGAAGAGGTTAATCTGCATCGGTATAAGTGCACGTACCCGGACCAAAGCTTCCTTCTCTTGTTTGAGGGTAGCCATCATTTTGTCTACATCTTCTCGACTTAGTTCTTGTATCAAAAGTTGGAAGGTTTTCGAAACATCTTTAAACATCGCCTCCATCCCTTCAACTTCACCTTGTAACAGTATCAAATCATTGAGATGTTCTTGAATCTTCTTGGTCGAGCCTAATTGCTTGTTGCCCAAAATCCCCTCAGCTTTGCCCAACCAATTGGAAATAGTCTCAGCACCAGCACGGAAATCTTTCCGGTTTCTGAGAATATCACCCGCATGGCTATATTTGTTGACATGCGGGTAAAGCCTCTCCCATCGGTCTGTCATGCGGCTGTAATGGTCTTTCAACTCCAGGGCAAATTTATCCTCGCAGGTGGCAATAAGGAAACTTACAGTGTCCCCCAAAAGTTGGTAGCTGTCCCGCCAGACACTAATATCTTGGAAGAACTCCATCCGGTGGTCTTCAGATTGTTTGATGGCAACTTCAGCGTGGTCCAACCACTGGTCAAACTGCACGGACAAGGCATCCCACCTGCGCCAGTAAGCAACCACTTCTTCGAGCATGCTTTGGACACAGCGCAGTTCCATCGAGACATTCTTCCACCTATCTGCGATGTCTTTGATAAACCTATCCACTTCATATTTGTCACTTTTATCTGAAACCCCAAGAACAAACAACGAAAATGTTAATTGAGTTCTATTTTCCACCAAAAATTAATGTACCAATGTTGCCGTCACGTTTGTACTCTTCAATGACGGCCTGCATGTCAATGTAGGCTTTGTTGAACTCCTGGAAAATGTGGTTCTTTGACACAAAATTACGGTACTGGTCCAGTAACTGGACCACCTTATCCAACCGTCCGTACTTCGCCGTCCACAACTTAAGCTTTGATTCGGTGAGTTGCAAAAATGCAATAAGGCAACACTGTAATAAGAAATCATCAGTTTCTGCAAAGTGTAAAATTATTAGTTTGGTTACTTTGTGTTCGAGGAACTTCAGTCTGACTCTACGTTGGGCAGCTTTGGGTCCGATATCTTTCAGTCTCTCAGCCATATTGTTCAACTGAATGGAAGGCACTTCGCGGGCCAAAGGCCCTTGACACGCTTGCGCAAACTTGCTCTCAATAGCGGGTAAATCAGCGAAGAACATTTTGTGTTCTTCTAACTTTCGGCTTATAATGGAAGCTGTTTCTTCGTTCATCGCTGTAGGTATTTCGTCATCGTAGAGGAGTTTCTCGGCTTTGACGAGCCATTCACCAATTTGGCCGAACTCCCCAGGTAGTTGCGAGTCCAGCAACCACAACCAGTATCTCAACTGTTTTTCCAACAAGTACCAGAGTCTTGTAATGTCATACCAGGACTCCTTGGTAATTGAAACTAAGCTTTGAGAGTCGATCAAATTCTTTAACTTTATAAACAACATTTCTTTCTCGTCTACTTCTCCTTTAAAGGCTACATAATCGTTGTAGTCGCGTGATAAAGCGTTAGTCTGTTGGAGGTGCTCCAGAAATTGGGTCTTTTTGAGCAACCAGGATAACAGATCGCTGTATTCTTCCTGTATGGCGGCGATAGCATCCGGCCCGGTGCTCTTGGGCTCCGGATATTTGTGTAGGAACTGCGCCACGTAAGTCATAATGGATCGTTCGTCGGGTTTCGGCACGTCAACGTCTTCGGGGTCTAGGAGGCGCGTAATGCCTAATTCGTTTTCGGCCACATCGAAGGCGGTCTCTAGTCGTGTGCGATTCGACTCCTTTTTCAGGTCGGCCAAATTGACAAGATTTGCTTTGATGGCGTCGATGATGGCTAGGAAGGCGACGCCATCACGCCAACTTGCTCCGAAGTCTTTTACTTCAATTCCTGAGTCACTGGGCAGGGCGTTGGACACCCATTGCAGGAGAGTCTTCCTTGCACCCAGTTTCCATTTGTCTTTGGTGGCAGATGACGTAGTCCCAGCACTTTCTAGGCTGGATGAACTGCCGTATTTCGCCAAGTATTCCAAAGCTCTGCTATTTTCCTCGATCTATTTAAAAAATGCAAAGAAAACACAATTGTTTGAAGGAAGAAATTTTAAGTTTGTCGAAATGACCAAGATGAAATGCGTCTGTCCAAATGCCTAAACTCCTTAACCTTATCAATAACCACAAACAAAGGGTAAGTAAAATATTAAAATAGGTGTGAGTTGAAGTTGAACGAAAAGAATTAGTTAGACCGTTATTGATTAATTTGGCTTGTTAACTCACCACAATCCAAAAACAATTCCGTCGTCGCAGCTTTTAAAATTGATCAGTCATCAGCAATCAATGCGGTAGGAGAATGTTAATTTAAGTAAAGTTATAGATAATTAATTCAATGTTACTCTCAATACATTACTAAGAAATCATTAATCAAAAATCAAAGATAAATCATGCTATTATCAGATGGTAAGCTACTACAACTAATTAATGTATTCAGAATTTTCAATTTTCCAAAATTTCTCTATTAAAAGCATGACTATGGGCATGATATGTTAATTACCTGGAAGTAAAGTATAATCGTCCAAATAAGACCAAGTACGACTGGTGGTCTCCCGTCAACCAGGTCGCTGGCGTTGATGTTGACTAACTTAATTCGTTTGCCAGCCAAGAATTGAAGGGCTGTATTCGCATTGCTTAAGAAGTGCGGTCTTCGAAGAACTCTGCCTCTCTCCACAGGCTAATTATAACCATGGAAAATTAACATTTTTTTAAATTTCCTAAGTAAGACTTACCAGTTTCTCGCCAGATAGCACTTCCAATAAAGCAAGTAGTCTGGTACCATCCTTCAAGTCCTCAATCAAATCGGCAACTCTAAGCGGTGGAAC
>JARJDT010007964.1:0-22533 GCA_030264655.1 Leptusa sp. GC000079
AAGATAGACTTACTATTTTTGTTGAGTCGGTTGAGTGATTTAAATGAATTTGAGAGGAATATTGAGATAACAGTCATGTTCTTTTTCCGTGCCTCCTATTCTCAAATGAGATTAAACTGAGTGGGACTGATGTGAAAATATGATAATATGATAAGAACTATTGCATAAAAAAACAGTTATAACATTGACACATGTCACCCTTGTTCATTGGGGAAATCTAATTCGAATCAGTCCCAATAAACATGCTAAAAAGACTATAACTAATATTGCACTGGTGACGTTTTTGATGAATTTATGCATTTCCTTAATAAACATTTCAAAGGCAACTGCGCCAAAGCCGAAGATTTGGGTTAATCAAACTGCCCTAGTTTCATGCTGTCACTGCCCTGCAGCCCTACTATCGGCAAGTTTCTTACTTATCCTATAAGAAGGGCTAGAAAAACATGTAATAATATATTAAAATTGTAATAGGATACCTGAAAGGGGCTTGTCAGAACAACAAACATAAAAAATATAAAGGGGTTTAGACCCCACACAAAAGAAAAAATCGAATATAATATTTAACAAAGCAATTAAAAAGAAGAAAAAAATATTGACGTTATATTAACAATTCAAATATTAGATAGATAGAAAAAGTTAGATGACGAAGTAATCAATTATTGATGAAATTATTTGTCATTATTTTCGTGGTATTTGAAATGATTAGTCAAATGATTTTATGTACTGTTCAAGGTCAAGGATTTTCCGAAATTTCCATTTTGTACTGTTATGCTAATGCGTCAGGATCAGGACTTAATCATTGTATTTATTGATTTTACTTATAATGAGGTGCTGATATTTATATTGATATGACTCGTGAAGTATGAAAAACATGATAATTTTTGTGTGGAAACTGAAAATTGATAAAGCAAATAAATGTTTCCATAGCAGAATTGCGTTCACTGATTCATATTCCCGATTTTTAGCAAAACCCACAAAAGCAGAAAACAATTAATATCGTATTAGTATGAGGTTGAGGTTTTACACAAGCCAAGTCAATGCATTATCAAGGACATGCATCAAGCCTGTCACGTTCGCAACGTTTAGTTCTTAGTGAAATAGTGAATCATTCACAAAATTGAAAGGAAGTGAGGTTTTCCTGGATTCCGAACCGAAGGACTAACTTATAATCGGACATTAATAGTATGTAGTCGTGAGACAGACATTGATGAATAGTTGCTCTCAACAATAGTATAAGTGAGTTGTGAAAAAAGAAAAGAAAGGAAAAGCTCGGCTCGGCGTTGTCCTGGCACGCTGGCAGGACATTCGTGATTTTCCATCGTCGGTCATGATGGCATCGCCAGCAGGAATAGAATCGGCGTGTGGCAACAGAGGGCGTCGTCATGACAATGCAAGGAGTGCGCCTGTCGGCTAAAAGGCACCAGTGCCATTTCCATTTTCCACATACACCAGCGCGGCGGCAACAAATAATCGACACGGGACGGGAATCGAACGAAAGCGTCGAGGCCGCGGCCGACCGACACCATAGCAGGTAGCGACAACGTCGCGCGCGTGCTCGCGAAACCATTTCAACGTCCTGCTGCTGCTGGGCTGCTGGCTGCGTTGCGTCGCAAACGGACGAACAAACAAGGTGTCATTGATGCCAACCGGAGTGCCGAAGAGGTGTAGCTGCAGGTGAGAGCTGGCAAATTCGCGTTAGCGAGGCGGCGGCAGAGCAGAAGCTAGGCCAGGTCGCGCCGAGAGCGGGTCGAACGCGCCGAGGCCACCGCCACCGCCAACCGCCACCGAGGCAGCAGACAGTGCGCGAGCTGTGCGGCGAGCTGAACCCGAGCAAGACGCCGCTCGTGGAGAACGTGCCGGACGGTTGTTTCCTTTCCTCGCGGCCCTCGCGCTCGCCAGTATCGCTGTGCTGTGCCGTTTCGTGTGCGTTGCGTTGAGTTGCGTCGCGTGCGGTTCGTGTGGGTAGCGCGCTGCCCGTTCCCGTTGCTCGCTGCTGCTGCAGCTGCCTGCCCTGTCTGGGTGCGTCGTCATTATAGGGCGTCCAGCTTCACATCCTGATTCAGTTCGCGGACGCCCGATGTTAACTTGACCGTCACTACGGAACCGTCACTAGTCGGGCTGGACTGTGAACAGGGCTACCGCAGCCGGGACATATTGGACCAGGATAAACAGTAAGTTGCCATCAACCCAAGCCAAGCCAAGCCGCGCCTGGCCTCTCATCAATACCCAGCAACTTGTGTCAACTCAAATGCTCTATGCCTGCCAATGCGCGGAAAACACTCGACGACAACTATAGGTGTAGGTGTTGTGGCCCAGCTACCACTTTCCCTGCCCAGGATTTCTCATCATCACCGCAGCACCACCAGCAGCACAAGCGCGCACATTCCCGTGCCGATTTTTTCGCCCAAAGTCTAGACAAATTCAAAGCGAGCACACTTTTCATATATACCTCTGGTCGACCAGGTCGACACGGACAACGTGATGCCATGCGAGTTTCCTCTCCCTCTGATGTGTGCCTGTGCGTTCACTGCGTTCGCATAGAGATAGTTTGACTAAAAGCATAAAAATAGGTCAGTGGGAGTGCGCGCTCTCATGCTCTCAACTCTAGGCATCCGCACACTTTTCCATTCGATCATTCCCAATTCCTATCAACTCGCAACAGCTCTGACTCTGACATAAAAGAGCTTTTACTAAACGCTAACAACTAGACTAGTCTTGGCTCGGCTCTTGGCATGCAGTTCGCGTGAAATGCGAGACGGGGATGGGCGAAGCCGGCTGGACGCAATTCTCCTTCCTGCTTCCCTTTTAATGTTGAAAGCTTATAATACGCAATCCGAGGAGCGTGTAAATAATGTAAAGATATAGAAAGAAGGCGAAAAGGGCCAAGGCTTGACCTTTAGAACGTTCGCGCGTGACGTCAGCGGTGCGCGCCGGCATGGCCATCGCCTCACTTTTCCGAACGACTGAACTGAACCGAACCGAACGGAACGAAATCCAACATGGAAAATGATGAAAAAAACAGAAAGCTCGCATTCGCATAATACAGACATATTTAGCACTTGATGCTGGTTGATGCCTGTGCTTGTTTTGCTGACACAAACAGTTTGAACCTTTGAAGGCTTCAATTATCAGATCATCAATGGCATTTGTTCTTGTTGGCGCAATTGACATTTAGCGTTTTCAGCGCCAAATGAGTATTTGATCATTCAGAAAAACAATATTAGGATATTTGTAAAACAAAGATAGTCGTTGATCATGATCATGATATTGGATTGGATAGAGGCGCACCAGCGAAGGTTTAGATTTAGGTCTATACATACTCCAAGTTGGAAACGTTCGGAGTTGAGTCAGGCGGATTGAAGTCGAGGCGAGAGAGAAATCGATCGGAGGTCGCGAGCGTCGAGTGAGTGTCGGTCGGTCGCTCCACTGCCGCACAGGATCGGGAAAACGCTCCGAATTTTCCCCAACGACGAATTCGTAACCGAAACGAGCGAAACGACTACACCATGCAAGAACACATTGGTGTAGTTGGCATGCGATTTGTAATGTCCATGATTTACTCTTTTTTTTTACATTTTCGGATTGTCATCCAATAGACATCAAGTATGCGTTGCGTTTGGTAAAGAACATGGGAAGCGTGGAACGCTTGGCATGACGTCATGTCTCCATGAAATTCCTGACTGGGCATACATTATAAATAACCACAATACCTGTGGTATCCTCAATTTTCTGTTGAACTCTTCCAACACACGCGCACGCCACACCACAACACACGTTACGCTAATGTGTTGGAGCACATCAAGTTTGATAAATAGAATGTGTGTTGTTTGAGGGATGGAAATTAACGTTAGTAACGCTAGGACTATCTAGGGTTAAAGGAAAACACTGCAAGGATAACAAAACACGGCAATTTTTGCGTTCGAATAAGTAGCTATTATCCTAATAACGTGTACTTAACACATTTTGCGCATACTTTGGCCTGAAAAACCCGAAATGTAGGTGTGTTTGTGTCTCAGGACTAACAACTTCCGTCAAGGACATCAGGGAAATTCTAATTTGTTTTTAGTTGTCATTCGGTATAATTTTATAACCTGTAATAACCTCTTAATATAAAGCATTAATTAAGAAAAGGATAAAAGATAATGAAAGTTGAAGGACTTTAAGGATAATAATTATACATACAAAAGTTTCTAACTATTGGAAAATTTACTTACTCCACTGAAAATTTGGTTTTATATCCTTGTAAGTGTCCTTAGTCTTTAGAAATTAATGTATTAGGCGTGTCTTAATATTAGTTAATCAAGGACAAAGGAAAAAGATTTGTTTGCTTCCATTCTATCGTTGAAAATGAAAAGGATTTACACCCTGGTTTGTCCTGGTTTTAGATTTACATGCGCCTAGCCTATAAACATGACAAAAATACGCTTTAAATCAATCCAAGCACCCAAGCAGCATGCCATCATGATCATGAATATCCTTTATATGACGTGAGAGGATTGCAAATTGTTTTTTATGCGAAAAAAAGGAAATTCAACAGTTCGAATAGTTTTCGTATGATTTTCACGTATACTTAGCAAGATTTAATGAAGTTTTCCACATTTTATTAGCCAATATTAGAATCAATTTCCGGTCCGATTATATCAATAAAGTCAACATTCTGTTTGCTAATAGATGCAGCGAAGATAACACGATGTAATGAAGATAATAAAATCCTTTAATAAAACGCTCGCCGATGGAATTATTCGGCCAACATTTGCCAATATAATTACGTCTTTTACGATTTACCATTAGCGAATTAGCGGACGTGCGAAAAACGAGGCAATCTTAACTTTCTACAGAGTGTTCGAAAATACTTGAGGTCTTGAGATTAATGACGTCATAAAATAGGAAATGAGTTTGTGGAAGCATCAAGTCTTGGCTTGGCGCGTCTTGCAATGCTCAAAATACAGGAAAAAGGCAGGCTGACTCGACGACTGTGAAAAGCTTTCATGTGAAATGGACGCGCGAAGTTCGCGCCTGCCTGATATGACGACAGTCGACCGAAAAAACCGTCGGCGTACATGCGTCGTCGTCGGGAAATCTAGCGGAGCTTTTCCGCGTAACGCGTTAAGGTACTATCCCTATAATAACAAAATTTAACTTTGCCTCTCTGAGTCTCTGGACAAAAATCGTTTCGCACACATTTTATTTAAAAACACGCCCGTTGGTCAGAAAAACCAAGTTCTAACTGATATTTTCCGATGGCGAAAAATTAATATTTGCTCCTATTTGTTCAATATACAAAACATAACCTTCAATTTAAATTTAATTATAAATGTATTTTAAAATTTAAGAAAATCTAAAATTCCCAATTTTCAATTACTGAACATCTCAACATTTCAGTCAAAATAAATAAATAACTGATATACATATCTATCACATTTTCGCATATGATTTGGGACACGTGCTTTAGTTTATTCCATTTTTTTCAAAATTCATTTCTAACAATTATCGCATATTATTTTCTGTTCTTCTTAAAAATCTGTTTATATATCAGGGTATATGGACTATCGTTAAAGATTTCAGAGAAGTAGTTTCACCAAATCATCTATCATTTCCGAATCCCATGAGTTGTAGTTTCCGATGACGTAAAATGTATATTTGCTACTATTTGTTCAGTATACAAAACATAACCAACCTTCAGTAAAATTTAATTAGAAAATTATTTTGAAATTGAACATTACCCAAAATTCCCAGAACCTCAATTTTCAAATACTGCACGTTTGTTCAAAATAAACATATACCTGCCACTTTTTCGAAAATACATTGAAAACAATAATTACCGTTTATTTTCTATTTTCTCTTTAAAAATCTGTTAATATATCAGATAACCGGATAACTATAGATCTAAACATTTCCGAATCTCATGAGATTATAGTCTGATGAGTCGTCTGATGATGCATGAGTCAGACGTAAAACACCCGTTTAGCCGCCCCACTGTTGCCAACACTAGCGTAGCATTAAGTTCATATGAAAATATAACTTAACATGTGACGATCAGGGCGATGCGTGTGTATTTGCAATACGCGAATGCAAATGAGTATTAATAGAAATAAAATATTAAATTCTATATGCAGAGTGTATGGCTATGGATGCAAAGTTATTTTAACTAACAATGTCATAACAATCTCCACATTGAAGACGTTCGTGTTCTCAACATCCTTCATCCTGACTACTGTGAGTGAATGAATGTGAAGAACTTGTTAAGTCATTGTCAAGACTAAATTTTTTGTTAGTTAGGCAATAAATAGTTTAATTTTAAGCACTAGTAATGTAATTAAGTTTATGACCATTAACCACGAACCCGAATATCTGATTTGTAAAATTACATTTAAAGTGTTTGTGAAAAACATAAATCGAATAAATGGTTGGCTACTTATTAATTAATTGCTAGATATGTAAGAGAGAACGGTGGGAATTATTCGGATGACATTGAAACAATTTTAATTTTAATGGCTTGCAATACGATGACACATGAACATGAACTAACGAGCTAACAAGGGAAAATGCGAGGATCTGTTATTTTATCGACTCTTGTGCCAAAACTATATTCATGTTCCGAACTTACTGTTTTCTATATTTAACTATTTCATATAGATCTAACTAACACCATAACACTAGCTCTAGCTATAAACTGACGCCAATAAGTAGCATATCATAATTATTCATATCTATTGCTTGGCGGGAAATGCACTATTCATTTTAATTTCAATTTCAGTTCAAATCAATAAATAACAGGTGTTTATCAAGAAGTCTACTATGAAAGGTCAGGGCTGTACTTGATTGAGGAACTAGAAAACAGTACATAAAATGCATTTTTACAATGACAGTTATGTATAACTAAAAGCTTATAAAAACATAAATATCACCCTTTAAAGTTAAAATGAATAATAGATAATGGGCAAAAAGTGATATTAATAGTTTCTTGGAAAAATTACTTAATACAATGACAGAATGACACTGATGACGCCGAAAGTAACAGCTGCTGCTGCTCCTCATTTTGAAATATTAACAATTCTCTATGGCTTTAATAGACTCGGCGTTTACGTGAAAATAATATTGGTTTTCTTTTATGCATGAAATACCAAACCGAATGAATGAG
Organism: Leptusa sp. GC000079; assembly: GCA_030264655.1. Taxonomy (NCBI): domain Eukaryota; kingdom Metazoa; phylum Arthropoda; class Insecta; order Coleoptera; family Staphylinidae; genus Leptusa; species Leptusa sp. GC000079. Next base: position 7,142 of record JARJDT010007964.1, read on the forward strand.
GTACATACGTTGAAATATGCGTGAATATCGCTACAACATTTATGTTTGTCGAACATGTCACAAATAAAAATCGATCATTTGTTGTATGTGCATGTTCTATGATGGTCGCACTCTCATAAAGCATAAAACACCGCCACAAACTTAGATTACTTAGAATATATCAATCGAAATTATTCAACGAATTCAAAGAAGTATATATTTTCATATCTATCTAACTCTAAGCAATTAGTATTCATTGATCGTTCTTGGTTGTTGCCAGTGGCAGTCAAAGGACGAACACACAAACTTGTTTCTTGGTTTCGTTATTTCGTATTTGGTGCTTACTTATCTACCTTTGGAGACGATTTATAAACGCATTTATATACACTTACATTAAAAGTTGTAAGCATGAACCTAACGTAAACATGGACATCACAAATATCTATTATTGGAATTCTAATTAATGATCACAAGCGATGATATTCGTATAGTTAAATTTGTAATTAGGTAATTGCCATATACTTGTTTATGTTTATCTCATTAATTCGTTGAATTCCAATAATTGGATAAATGATTATTAAACGGGGCACATTTTAATGCCACGCAATAGTTCAAACAGATTTAAGAATATTGCGTTTGTCACTTATGTTAAATCAAAAGAAGAGTTTAAAGGAAACGAAGAGCGGCGAGCTGATAACACTCATCCTCACTCATTCAAAAAGCTATTACATATATTAAATTGGACATCCCTGAATATAGGTGCATTTGCAACGTGCAACAGCTAAGTTGCAACTTGAAACACAGCTAGAAGCATAAAACGTGCACTGTGCACCTGATTTTTACAAATATGTGAATGAAATAATATTAACCCAGATTCGTGGTGGAAACACGTTGAAGCGTTTGATAAATGCAGGACAAACTGCTTCAAATGTAAATGGCTCAGACATGCCGTCATATCGATTACGTAATTTACACAATACACAACGAAATCGCAAAATTTGCTCAACTTTAAACATTATCAGTTTTACAGTTTCTACACAAATTCATTTTAAAATAGATGAGTCTGCTGATGAGTTCCTTAAAAGCAATAAAACTGAAATTTGAACAACATTTGTTAGGATAAGGAGCAGTTCAAATATGAATCGACAAATAAATCAAACTAGCTAAGTGGCCAGTAGTATATTTATTTGATGTGCTTTAGTTGCCGCCTTGTATTATATTATTACATAGTTTGATCTTTTAAAGTTGAAGTTGTTTACGTGTTGTAATTGTAATGTGCTGGTTTTCAACGAGTTTGCGAGTCTCGTCCTTGGATATTTTCTCTTTGTATTCAAATCTAACTACTACTACTCTACACAACAAACAACAACAAATGTTTAAAGCATTTTAATTGATTATCTCAGAAACATAAAACTACGGTATAGCATTGTAAAGCAAAGAAACTATTTAGGCTGATACTATAATTAAAACACAGTAAAGCTTTGTGCTTTGAAAAATAATTCCTTTATTTTGCACTTTACAATACAAAACTTTTTTGTTTGAAGTGATTTAAATTGGCGGGCTTAGCAAATTTCGTTTCGTATCGTGCTCATTCGTTATTCCCTGCGGGCACACTGTAGTAGTAAAGAAATTCCCTAAATCGTGCACAAGTTACCAACACATAGTGCCCGGCCGTGCTAGAGGCTTCACGTATCGTAATACGGTATACGGTGAGTGAGGTGAGGACCGATCGCTTGGCTTGCGTTGCTGCTAAAAAACTCACTGCCACACCATCAGCACAGCAGCCAGCAGCGCACAGTTGTTTTGTTCCGAGTTCTCTATTTAGAGGAACGTGTCACAGGCACAGGACTGTATCAAGATATAATTCCTCAAACTTCTTTAGGTTAGGAAGAAATCTGGATAAATAGCTAATGATGACAGTGAAGTGTCAGGATTAGCAGGACACAAGCAAGGCATAATACTCTGGAGTATTAAAACTTGTACATTTATTCGTCAGTCGGTGTCAAACTGTGTCAGAGCCGAGGTAGACAGTGACAGTATGCATGGCAGTATGGTCTGGTTGGTTTGGTTAGGTCATACGTCAGTGCCAGTGCTAGGAACGAACGGTGAACGAGTTCAACTTCGAGCCTTCGAGAATTGCTAGGCTAGGCTCGCTGCCGCCGCTAGGCTAGTGCAAGTCGGTGTCGGACGGTCGGTCCGTTAGTTGCGTCGCGTTGTTGGCATGCTCGTGTGCTCGTCTCAATGCCATAGTTTATAGTGTGTGCGTTTATGGTGTAGCCTGTAGTAGCTCATAAGAAATAAAAAAAAAAAAACTTGTGCGAAGAAGCGAAGAGAGAGTTGCAAGTTGTATCATAAATAAGGCAACTTTCGTTTAGTTTAAAACCTCGACGGTTTGCGGAATTCGCAGTGGATATCACGGTGTAGGGCGAAGATCGATGTCGTCGCATTTGGATAACTTGAACTCGTGTTGAAACAGAACGAAAACGGTGCGAAACGAAATATAAGGTAAATGTAATCAAACGGCCACCAAAAAAACTTTCTGGTTCTGGTCGGCCGCTGCTTGCGGTTACAAGTTACAACATTTACAACATATCGTAGGATAGGATTAGGCTAAACAAACCTCATCATACAACCAACCATATTTGGATTAAGTTTAATACTGACGTGAAAATTTAATGTTCTATGTTCGAACGCGGAGCCTTGAGCACGGCAGAGCAAATTTGTGTTCGGTTTACAACGAACACGTTCGTTGTCATCTGTCGATAATTATTGCTCGTGCCTGTTGAACAATTAAAGATGGGACGTTTTTATTGGGTGATTAACACTGTAATTAATAGAACGTGAATTAGTACCTATGCTGTTAACGCGCACTCGTAGCTATCCTATCTCTATTCAATTCAAACTGCAGACCCAATTCCCGCCTAATCAGTCCATACATATGTCTCTATCTATGTCGATGGTGACAGTGTCAACAGCTCAACATGATTGCGATTTGCGATTATATTTGGTCAGATATTTTGTGGATAACATAACATGGTTATGGATTATTAACACAGCTATCATAGGAAGCAATTGATATCAACCAACTTATCTGGTTCGTGTGTTCTCACTAGTAGTCAGGGTTTCACACCAGGATTTTTTTTATTTATATTTCTTGAAATTTCTCCAAGTTTCTTGATATTTCTCGAAATCAAGACAAAAATTCTCGTGAAACCCTGGTAGTGGTAGTCAAAAAAGGAAATGAGTAATTTTAATTGACTTTCTTTCTTAAATTTTCTTTGGTGAATAAATAACTTCGAGTGTGATGAAAAGTGGTTTTTCTATTAGTGTCTACCGTGTTTAGTACAACAAAAATATTCAAATTCAACAGTTCTTTGCATGTGAAATATCTTGAAAGTTTTCAAAGTTGGTGGCAGTTAGCTATAGAGCTATAGCTAATAATAATAATTCAACTTCTTTAAGTACTTTTAACCCATTTTAATGAATGTTGAATGTGGTACCTTTGCTTTGACCTTACTGAATATAAGCACATGAAATGAACATCATTCTTAATGTCGTTGTTATTGATGTTCGATTATCGATTATTCATTAATACTTCGTGTATTGATCGAAGCTTAAATTGAAGAATTCTTAGTGGTTGATTTCTCAAGGTGTTTGTTCTTAGTTTTCTCGTCGTTCGTTTATTTAGTATACATACATGCCATACCTGATGCCATGCCCAAAATTCTTTGTAATTTGCGTGCGTTACTCAGTTCACCTTTACCCAAAAAATACAGTGCAGCCAACACAAACAAGTTTTATTATAAATATATAAATAAATATTGCGTACAAATGTTTAGTTCATTTTCTAGAATCGAGTACGTTTGCATACACACGCTGGAGTAATATTTTTAGTAATATATACATAAACGAAAACGATTATGAATGCATAGCAGGAGCAGTGAGCAACGCAGCCTTGGGTTTGGTTAATAATTCTACAATTTCCGTGCGAATTACTTGAAAATGCTATGAATACTTCTATAGTTCTCGTGCCGAATGCTTGAAATTTTCCACCTCATAATGTCCAGATCATGTAGGTTTAACGCATCCTACACATTTTCTTTGGCCTTTTATTATTCAGGCGCTCCAAAAAGCTTCAGCTTATACAATACAAGATTTACTTATTTAAAATGAGAATTTACTACATTTATATAAATCAATGTAGATTTTATTTGTGTTTATAAAATCAACTGAAATCGTAGCATCAATTTTCAATTTTTAGTGCACGAAAAATCGATTATTTTATTTATTTATCTGCAAACTTTCGGATGGGAAATAGTGAGCACTATGTAGTTGCAAATTGTGCATACATGTGGACTTAAAAGTCATTTAAAGTAAAGTAAGCATTCTTGGTTCATCGGCAACCGATGTTTAACGTCGTCCAAAATTAGTACCGTACGAATAGGAGTTAATGTTAAACAAACATCAAACTATTTTTGAATTAGTCGATTTTATATGAACTATTTGCTTCTGCGATACGGAACTGATGAAGTTGAAGTACTTGTCTTCCGAGCGTACTAGTCAAATTTATCTACTAACAAATCCTTTACTGCTTCAGTGTTTTCTTGTACGAGATCATTTTTAATATATTTGACGATTGATTTCCCCATTTTTACAACACTGTTGGATGTTGGCTCAATACACAATTTTCCTCGCCATTTTCAATAGCGCTATAGCTACAAAGTCAACTTAAATTTGTTATTGTGTTATATTTGATGGGAAATTTCCAACGTGTGTACGTGTAGTTGAAGTTTTGGATGGGCGAGAGCTTTGTTGAGCTTTGGGCCTGCTAAATTGGTGCACGCAGTACATGAATACAGCGTTATCCTAATAATAAAACTTCCATTTACTATGAATAGATATTCAATTCTCATTGATCGGCCCAGTTGCTATCGCTTGTGCAGCGAGTGCCAGTAAATCGACTGGGAAACCTATGACTAGGTTACAACTGGCAAGAAGGAAGTTGAAAATTTGCACACTAAAATATCACTAAGCAAAATCCGAACATAAATTGTGTTCCAAGCAGGAAAGAAATCTCAGCGTTTTTCAAGACTGTCGGAGTGAAGTGTCGAATTGGCTCTATAGAAAAACTTATTCCTTGCAATACTTGCGAACTTTTAACGCCACTTGTTTTCCTCCAGTCGGGTGTAACTTTAGCTTCGTCTTTCAGCTGGAAAATATTGTAAATATTTAACATCATCATGCTAACTTCAGTTTTACAATAGTTTTCTGTACCTCTTCTTTTGCATTATGAGCAGTATCGGCTTTCAGTAAGAGCCTTCGAGGCTGTGTTTGTGTGTTCGGGAGCACACCTTATCGATCTACTAGTATTCGTATTTCAGTGTATATGTATAGAGCTAAAGCAACGAACGAACGTGAACGGCGTGTACAGCGTGCACCTTGAAATTTTATTGATTAGATACGTGTGCCATGTATTCTGTATCCCGTCGTCTAATATCTACTTGCGGAAGCTATCGCTAGCCTAGCTAGGATATAGGACTATCTGGCACGTATGAACCTATCGTTCGTTTATGCCGTAAGCCATTGGTATATGAGCTTATAGAGTTAGTGTTACTCTTTTATATCTTTACCTTCACTGCATGCATGTTCTCACTATCCCTGTTCACCTGTTCACCGCCGTTCACATATGCAATGACACTTGAATGTGTGTTGCGCTGCAAGCACACCACTCGACGCGTGTGGATTTGTTGGGGTTGTTTGTTGGTCGGGCTGGGACAGAACACGAGGCGCATCAAACCGTCAAATAAATGAGTTTGCTTTGTTTTGTATATCTACATCAACATCATATATTAGTAGACAAGCCTAGGATTGAATCTAGGTTGGTCACATCCAATTATAGTCATTGTTCAAGAAATTTTATCATCTCAATTCAATTACATTATGAAATTTGCAATATTGCTGATGTCAGCAAATTTCAGTTTGACCAGCTAACGCTAACAAACCCATTTTGATAGACGTTGAAACTTGATAAAATGTGAAATTCAAATTTCTGTTTTTCTATCATCTTTTATCTTTAATTACAAATCGATTAATTGATAATCAATAATCGATTAGCTAAGACTTGTCATTTACGTTGCTAAACTGTTTCTGATAAAGTATGTATACTTAATGTCAGAAGATAATTTTATAATTTATAATATAACTTCTTTCTTACATGTTTAACAAAGTTAAATACAATTAACACTACTATGATTCATCTGTATTCATTAAAAATGTAAATAACAAATAAGGCTATGACAACATAAACATGGAATGTGCTTGAATACGTTGCTAAATACATGTATAAATATAAATATCAATAAGGCATAAAATGGGAGATATTTGCGCACGTAAATACAATAATTTTTATTCGGGAAAATGAAACGTTGCAAAAAGTTCCAAGAGTTTTCCACTAGTGCGGTGCTGATTGAATTGTTTATGAGTGGATAACTTTTGATAAAATCCAACCTGCCAACCAGCGGCGGCAATCTGGTTGTGCGAGTCACTCGTGACGCCAATTGACGTCATCACTGTGTAGTCAAAACATCAATGACGTCAGCAGGACTGTATTCTTGCATATCATTTCGTGTGCCTGGAAACCTGCGGTGTGGCCATTTCTGTTTCCAACTTCCACCATGGAAATGGCTTCGATGCGTCGGAAATTGCTGGAAGTTGGAATACATCTCGAACATATCAAATATATTAAAGGCTTGCATTTTTAATGGCGTGCTATTGAAATTTGCATATTATTAGCATATTATTTTATATTTTTATATAGTTGCATAGTTTGCGGCATTTAACTAGAATGTTAGTTTTATTTTTAGTTTGCTATCTATTTTGCATAACTTTGTTTTTCTCTCAATGGTGCTTTAACTTTTTGCTTTGAAAATAAAAGTGTAATTTTAAAAGGAAACACAAATTCATTTGAAAATGTCTTCAACTTCAAGTTGCGTTTGTTTCATAGTACTTGTCTACTTTATCATGCAAACATTGCAATGATGCTAGACTTGTAACTTGTAAGTAGGTACTTTTGTGTAAACTAAGCTTTCAACTAAAATTCCGAGTAAAATTCGATTGTCAACTTTGGTCAACTATCATTTCTTATCGAATAAAACTAAAACCACAAGCAAATCCAGAGTCGTCTTATCTCATTTCCTATTAGTAACATTAAGCTACATAATAACCTACGTCAATTTAATGTCGTGTTTCATGTCACATATTTGTGTATTTGTGAATCTCTGCCTACATGGTGGAGATAAAATCGAAACAAAAATTCTCTGAACTTTGAATACTTAATTAATGTTGTATGTCGTTAATTATTCCAAGTCCAACTCTATTCAATGAACGCTAATGATATTTGTAATACTCCTATCTCCATCAGGTTGTAAACAATGAATGTATCTGTACGACATTAGCAACAAAACATCATAAAATACAATAGGTAAACTTATAGTAAGTAATTGCAGTAAGTCGCACAGTAATATAATTTAATTATCTTCATAACGTCGACATTGATGTATGGAGGCGGTTGTTAGAGATGTTGAGGACACTTTGTATAGATATTTAGCACAAGCACGTGGAGCACTATACAGAGTGTTTCATACATACATATATCCATACATACATCTATACATATGGACTTTATTTCTTATAGCTAAAGTAGAGTTATTTTCACTCAACACTAGTCACCGACGACTTTTATGACGTTGAACGCGCCCATAATTTTCACATTGTTGAAGTAGTAAATGTTACATAGTCTCTTTCGTAATATTTTATCGCATTGATCAGTTTAAAATGACTAATAACTCGAAAACGTTGGGGCGTTTTATCTGAAACACCCTGTAGAAATACTAAGTACTTGCGTTGTGATCGCCGCTGAAGTATTGTTGGACTGGGAGTTAATTTACCTTATCATTGCGGATCGATAACTGACCCTTGAATGTACTCGCAGTCTGGCATCCTGCACCTGATAGAAAAACATCAATTTATTTATAATGCGACAGTGCGACTATTGACTTTCTAGCTTTCTTGTTTTTATTAAAATGTATATAAATAAATCGAATGCATATTTTAGGAGGACGGAAACGTATGAGTGATTTCTTATGCTAATTGTCATTAATCAATGCGTAATTTAGTTGATGCCATTTGTTTAATGACGTACTAATCGAATGAACCTTGTTGCTTGTTCCAGACCTAGCTGAGTGAAATGGCTACGATAGACGGCCGGCCCGCGCAATATGGCATCACCCTCAAGCATTTGCGAGACCTCATGGAACATCGAGGTCCCGAGGGTGTGAGCAAATTAAACGAAATAGGTGGCGTACAGGAGTTATGTAAGAAATTATACACATCGCCCAGTGAAGGTAATTCAATTTACTTATTACTTGCTACTTGCTAGCGCTTCTAATATCCACTATACACCTACTAGCTTTACTCTTTAGCCCGTCTAGATAGAGTCTAGATAGAGTTGCAATTACTAAGACGCATTTTACATTTTTTCCGCAATATATTTTATATTTATAAGTATATTGTTTTTAGTTTGGTTTTGCGGTTGTCGGTTTAGTTTTACAACTTTTTGTGAAAGCTTTCTGCACTTTGCGCTGAGAGTACCTAAATAATTTCAGGAAACTAGGTATTTGGGTATTCAAGTCAAGATTTCTATTGTTTTACTCGTTCCACGATTTAATAAGGAAACTGAACAATTCAGTTCTTTCCACTTCTATGTAGTTCTATAGACTCTTTTAATGAATGTGCGGAAGTCTAGAAATGAAACGGAAAAAACATTATGAAAGAAATACGAGTCGAGGAGCCGTAAAAAAGAAAGTAGTGACATTCAGTCAATCAAAACGAGAATAAGGTTTAATTGGTTCAGTAGTTTCTTTTTTTATTGCGGCGTGATTTATACACTGGTTTTGTTTTTTGTTTTGAGCTAGTTTTGATTAAAACTGAGTCACTTTTAATTTTAATCATGTTTCCTTGTTTGTTGTGGTAATTTTGCAAATGTTATTTATTATTGATTGCAATTCTTACAACACTTGATTGATTCACTAATTCGCTTATCCTTATCAATGACCTACAATTAAACGTTGGCGAACGAATAAAGTTGTACTAAAGTTGATCAACTTTGCAAATGCAGGACTTACTGGTTCACAAGTCGACACTGAACACAGAAGAGAAACATTCGGTTCAAATTCGATTCCACCGAAACCGCCTAAAACCTTTTTGCAATTAGTATGGGAAGCATTGCAAGATATCACGCTAATCATTCTTGAAGTAGCTGCCATAGTATCGTTGGGTTTATCGTTTTATCAACCACCAAATGAAGAAGAAGGTAAACCAATTGACACTGGAATGTTGCTAGGTGGCAACCGATTGACTTATTTATTTTTCTTGTGCTTTCCGCACGCGCAGCCCCATTCGACGACGACGAAACCACACACGGCTGGATCGAAGGGCTGGCTATTTTAATATCTGTTATCGTAGTTGTATTCGTTACTGCATTCAATGATTATACGAAAGAGCGGCAGTTCAGAGGGCTGCAGAATCGCATCGAAGGCGAGCACAAATTCTCCGTCATCCGGCAAGCCGAGGTCAAGCAGGTCGGCGTCAGCGAAATCGTCGTCGGTGATATTTGTCAGATCAAATACGGCGATCTGCTGCCTGCCGATGGAATCCTCATTCAATCGAATGACTTAAAGGTGAGTTCATTTTCTATCGACTTACGACTTGTGCAACAACAATTTGAGTTCCGAGCAAAAACCAATCATTTTATGTACGCTGAGTCCGCTGACATAAATTAATTACGAAATTGCAATTTGCAATTACTAAGGCAGCATTGACATTAGTCTATTTGTGTAGCTATAGGTGCGTAATTAGCGAAACTTGATGTATGTCATTTCATTATAACGATGACTGCGAGTGTAATAAACTGTAACTCTCAATTATAATTTCCAGAGGAATCAGAGGCAATTAAATTGCATCCTTTTTTTGTATGTTTACTGGCAACAAAGTTATTTTCGGTTGCATTTATAATTGTAGGTAATTAAAAAGTCCTTGGTTGTTTATTAACTATTTGCGTTATTGTTACATTTCTTAAACTATTCGTGAATAGTTAGTTGACCGGTGCGCACTTATCCCTGACCGCTTTTATCTCATTTTTGTACGCAGTTATAGATAATTGGCTTCGAACCGTTTCGAATGTTCTAATTAACAATAACGAATCTCCCAAACTCCAAACCTGAACCTTTTCTACTAGTTTGGCTGTTTTGCATAAGCATTGAAACAACAACTAAACAGGACGAAAAACAAGTACAAATGTGAACCAGTTTCTTATTGAGTGCCTTCAATTGCTAAATATACCTTTATACTTTGATATTTAACATTTTTCCATGATGCTTTTGCTTTACAATATGCTGTTGGCAATCGCTCCACCAAGCAAGCTATAAAAGCGAAGCTAAATTGTTTGTTTGAAATCACATTTTACTCTCTATTCAATTTTTCTTGATTGTTATTCGAAGTGGCACATCACGAAATAGTTTGAGTTGTATTTGGGTTGAAAGCAAAATAGTGATTAATGGAAAATGAGCGAAGGATCTAAATTTATTGCGTTCGCCTTTGGTCTTTGGTCGCGGGCTTTGGTCAAGCTATAACCGCAAACTGCGTGCTTTTAGCGTCTAGGCTGCAGACCGGCTGCCTCTAACTCTAATTCTAATCAGATCTCCGGTAAGTATACAGCGCAAAGTTTATAAATAAACACGCACACCACACGAGTTGCTTGTCGTGCGCGCCGCGGAGAAAATAAAACGAAAATAAAAGAATAGATTTTCATTTGGCTATATAAGTTTAATGTTAAGCAAAGTTAAGCCTTCGGAAAGAAAACGCAAGCAAGTTTCTCTTCTATTATGCTATTATACAGCGACAAGTGGATTAAGAATGCTCATTAATGCATAAATATGGAGTGCGGTGTTCTTAAAGGTCAAAATTTATAATAACAAAGAGTAGCTTTAGCGAAGAAAGCAGTACTTTGGAGAGAAATTAATGTACTCCACGTTTACATATTGCATGCAAATTCCTTCGACGTGTAATTTGCTTCTTTATAGTTTCAAGTTTACGAAATTTAATTAAGGAAGACTCCCAATTTTAAATCGGCGGTTTTATACAGAGAATTATTCATTAATATTGCGTAAAATGGAGAGGTCAACACCTCAAGTCACGTTTTATTCAATAACATTTTCAGAAGTAATTGAAGTTTATTTACTTACTCGAGAAATTCTTTGAACACTTAGTGTTCGCTGTTCGTTTGAACACTTTGAACCAACAAGAGTTCACATTTGCCAGACACAGGCTCTTATGCAATTGAAATTTCGTCGAATTTCTAGATGTATAGGATTGGCATAAAAATAACTTATAAATAACTATAGAGTACTGTTTCAACACGAGCCTAATAGATGTATAAGTCACCTCGTCAGCTGAGCGATTCAAACGATTAATGCGTTATAATGTTCTTCGCAATTTATTTTTCTTTAATCGTTTTGGTGTTCGTAAACTATCTGACAACTTCCAGTTTATTCAAGAATATGAAATTTATTTCGATATTGCTTGAGAAATGGTTAAATTATAGCGAATGCAGTCTCGTAAGTCATTCACATCAAGTAGAGAGCTACATAAATATGTGTGCTATTTTTAAAAGTATTTTTAAAATGGGTTGTGTCGTCTTACACGAGAAAAAAAGCGCACCTGATGCTTCAATTTATAACCGAAAATTTGGCATTTCCCATTCTCTTGCTAGTTCAGTGCCCTAGTAATATTTACGGTGTAGGAACGCGAAATATTAAAGTTCTTAGTTGGAAAACTGTGTAGACAGTGTTTTCAAGGCTTTGTCTACGCCTAGAAAATCAATGACGGTCGAGTAATTCGTCTTCAACAACGTTTTTCGTTTCTTCTTTTTCGAGCAATAAATAACTTACATTTGCGTATTATTATCTCAAAGAGAGTATAAAATTAAAGATGATCACAAGTGCTTGATATATCCGTGACATTTTTTGTTATTCATTCACGATTCACATATGTATTCTGGTATAAGGCAGTTACATAAATGTATAAACTATATGACACTGGCTCGATGTTAAATAATGAACACGAATGTCTGAATATTCACTTATTCTTGGAAGATATCATAATATACAATATTCAGACGGTGTATTTCCATATGAATATTATTTGGAAGTGACCTAATACATGTACGGATTTTGTACGTAGGTTGGGATTATCGATATTTATAGGTCATTGTACGTTTATTTCAATAGAAATATTCGTTTTTATTTTTCATACCTATATACCTTCGTCTTTTATTGTACATCAAATTATTAACAATGAATAAACGCGGCGTTTTATTATTTAATGGAAAATGATTAATATGATTTATAAACGATAATTTAATAAAATGAAATTTGCTATAATAATTGAATCACTGTAGTAAAATTTTATTGCTTAGTTTTAGGAGTTTTCAATGTTTTTAAAATAAGTATGTAGGTATGTAAGTGGCCGTCATTGTACTATTTATAAATTTACAGCCGTCATCATAAGTTTCCACATGATGCTTACGCATTTACGTTGCGTTACGTTTATTACTAATTATTCGCGTTGGTAATTATTTTTTGGCTGATTCAATAACTTTTCTCCTGACTCTACTCGTTATACTTGCTTACATAAAGAAGCATTTCCCGCAGGTCTCAATGCGCCTAACCAATTCAATTAAGAAATGTTTTCGTTTCTATATGATTAATGATCGGTAATTAATTATTGACCAAAGGCAAAAAGCCCTACTTCGTTATTTTTTTTTACCTACTAATGTAGCGTTATTAGTGAAACGACCAAATGCAAACTCTATTCCTAATACTAATATCTAATATCATATTCTGTTCTGCGTATGAATTGTTGTTGATATCCGGTGTACGGAAATAGAGTTGGGAGTTGGTGCACGATGTGTGACCATCACGTTTCAATTTATCTGGCTGGTATGTATGCCATAATCCGAAATTCGTCTACGACTGGTACATATTTCCAACCATTAAACAAGTCAGCTTTGTTAAATTACATGTGACCATATTTTGTTGGACCGTCACAGTTTTGGAGTTTTGCTGTTTGTGGATGAGCTCAAAATGCTTTAATAATACACAAAATTTTATACGAATAGATAAAATATACGCTGAAACATGAAGCGTGGCATAACAAATGAAAAAAAAAAATATGTTCATATACCTACATCAACAACAAAAATAAAAATATGAACGATAAAGAAAGAAAAGAGAAATGGAAAAGCGACAAAGCAGAACTTTTTTATTTTGAATTTATACACTTAAATATGATGTTAAAAATAGAACAACGAAAACAGTGGCCGCCCGCTTAGCTTAGTCTGATATAAAATGAAATTAAACTGCCCGTACACGTAGCTTCGGCTAACTGTTTAACATTTAAAAAGTTTTAGTTGTTTTTACAAAATGTGAAATTAAAACTGCTCGTGTTCTCATGTTCATTTACATCCTGCGCACTTTTGAGACTAGTTTTCCACTAGTCAGTTGTATGCTAGGTTACTGGTTGATGTATTTATATCGCACATTCACAGACACAACACGATTAAAAATAATTGCTGAATACATTTAGTAATGTATTTATATGTATATTTTATTATTTGCATTAAATTGAGTTTTTACCAAAAAAAAGTCGCTTGTAAAGCGAAGGTAAAAGGAAAATTGAAAGCGGCGAAAAATGAAGGAAAAGTGAAAGAACCTTCAGGCTGCTCATTAATCATGTACTCCCACTGTATTACATTAATCATTCAATATTCTGCTAATATTACACAATTAAATTCGGATCGAATACGGTTTTAATTAGAAAAGTAATAATTTATTGTTTGCTGTTCTCGGAAAAATAAACAGTCAAAATTTCAAATATTAATATTATGTTAACCCTGTTAGTTTAAATAGTTTTTGATATCATCGTGTATTTTCTATTATAACTTATAACAAACAACCATCCCCACGCAGGTTATTTACCGTATGGGAAGTTGGAAAATCGATTTTCAGCAAAGTTCTAGTTCGGAAGTGAATCATATCGATTCCACTGAAAGATTTACTTATCTGGGAACAAACATTTTTGTGCTAAGGTGCGCAAGTTCACTTAGTAGCTGAGTACATAGATTGTTCCTACTAGCTATGCGATAATCATCACTTGTGGAGAATTTTTATAATTTTACATACATATTATCGATTTCATTCATTTTATTGTATTATCGTTCTCGAGTCTCAGTCGGTCTCTTGGTTCACGTGCATTACGTCAGTGTCAAGTGGGTACTTGCGATTTTATTCACTTGATCTCTTGATGCTTAATTTTTATTAATTTTATATTATTAAATCCATTACATTTTATGCTTATTCAATTATCGATAAATTGAGGTCGTTTAAAGTGTCATTATATTAACGAATTGTCATTACTTTGTATATTGCCGTCCACTTGCCTTCTATTGTCACCTGTTAATCGTCGAGCGCATTGTCTTTTACCAATGAGTTTAATTTGTTGTATTCAAATTTCTAATTAAAGAGCTTCTCATTAACATTTTTAATTATTAACAATTTGTAATTAGGAATAATTTTGAAAGACAACAAATAATAAATTGCGCCGTAATTGTTGTTTGTTGACTTGATGGGGAATTATAGTGATAGAAATGACAGGACACTCCCTTATTGCCAATAATTAATAACCGATTAGTCTAATCAGATCGTAACGTGCGCCAGCTCGGTGACCAGTGGTGTACTTGTTTGATTTGCAATTTGTGGCCACTCGTAATGCGCGCACTGGCCTACAATCTGCATACACTGTAAAGATCTAGGATGTAAATGTAAATCATTGCGGTTGTTCGATATTCGGATGCGAATTTTGGGGTGCAAGTGCAATTTGTTTTCGAATTTGGAAATAATATCCGCAACCGAAACACTAACACCAAATGTATTATTAACTGTTATTGAATTTACAATTTATCAAATATTGTCATGAATTTCGCATTTATTTCACTAGGAATTTAGTTCAAATGTATTTTTACGATTTTTGCATTGACGTATTTGTATTTAGTTTAGTGCTTTAAAGGTATAATTTATGTATAGTTTTTTTTCATTTAAGTGGGGTAGCAAGTCGTAAATTTAAGTTTTCGTTTACACTATTGGTTTGAAATAGTTAATCACTTATTTTGAATGCGCAGCATTCTAAACATTCTAGTGATGATGTTGATCGCTGTATGATAACACACTTACTTAATACAGGTAATTAGGTAATTGCGTCACGAGTGGCCGCGTTCATGCAACTGCCGCCAATCGAAGGTC